>JAQZBX010027199.1:0-17641 GCA_029593785.1 Cabassous unicinctus
GGGGGGGGGGGGGGGTAGGTTAAAAATGGATTTTAAAAAGTAAATAAATATTTTTTTAAAAAGGCAATACTTGGACAATCGGAGAATCTGAATAAGGACAGATCATTCGATACTAATATTATAACAATGGTAAATTTCCTAAGTGTTCTCGTTGTATTGTGGTTTTGTAGGAGAATGCCCTTATCTTTGGGATATATCCTAAATAATTTAGGGGTGAAGAGTCATGATGGGTACTTTTACAACTTATGTCATATATCTCAGCAATATATACGCATATCTATCTATCTAACTATCCATCCATCCATCCATCCATTCATCCATCCATTCATCCATTCATCCATCCATCCAACAGAGAGGAGAGGGAGAGCATGTGCATGAAAACAAATTGGTTAAACGTTAACAATTGGAACATCTAGGTCAAAGGTTTGCAAACTATGCCCTACAAGCCAAGTCAGGCTAACACCTGCTTTGTAAATGAAGCCTTATTGGAACAGTCACATCCATTCATTTAGCTATTTTCTATGCTATTTTGTACTGCAACAGCAGAGTTGAGACTTTGACTCACAAAGCCTAAAATAATTACCGTCTGGCTCTTTCTGAAAGTTTGCTGACCACTAATCTAGGTAAAGAATATGTGGTTATTCATTTGTGTTACTTTTGCAACTCTCTGGTCAAGGCTTGGTGTGTATCTACATGTCTTTCCTTGACTCAGGAAATATTCACCCATTATCTACTCAAATATTGCCTCTCTGTAAATAATGTTTCTTCTATCTGGAACTCCTATTAGACATGTGCTAGGCCTTCTCATTCAGCCTTCCATGTTTCTTAACCACTCACATTTTACATGTCTTTATTCTGGGTGTAGTTTCCCCCCATATCTTGTTCTCCTTGGGTGAATTCCTCAGCTCTATCTTCTAGTGGACTATATCTCCCTTTGTCTATATCAAATCTCCTATTTGCTTATCTATTGATTTTTTTTTTCCATTTCCTGAAGCTCTATTTGATTCTTTTTAAAGTCTACTTTTCCCCTCACAATATCCTGTTTCTATACATTATTTATTCTTCTTTTTGTCTCTTTAACCATTTTCAACATACAGCATTTTTTCAATGATCACTTATGTATAGTATCCGGAGTACTACTTGTATCTGTTGACCCATCCTCACAGTGGTTCATTTCTCTGTGTAGTGTGTAATTTCTTATTGGCAGCTCATAATCAGTGCCCCCTCCCACTGCACCCACCAAAGGCACCCCGATCCCTAAGTAGTGATACTGCCCCTGTAGAACATTTTTGCATTTGCTGCTGCAAAGGCATCTGTGTTTTCACTGATTATGGAGAAGTTTTTTATGTTTTATTTCACTATTGCACCAAGAAGACAACAACCTTCCATTTTGCTTCCTGGGTTGTTAGGCACAGGATTTCTGGTCCCCTTTCAAACACAAGGCAAACCTTCAATATTCCCAGCTTTAATCAGAAGCCTCATTCCAAGTCCCCCCTCCATGCACAGGCCCAAGAGCAGGCATCCTGCTCCCATGTGGGCACTAAAACCCTGCCCATTTCCTAGGGCAAAATTTGGGTCTGATACTCCTATTACTTCTTCAGTTCCTTCTTCCAACTCCAACTTTGAGTTTCTTTTCTGTTTCTGGTACCTAGGCATTTGCTTTTCTATCAAGCAAGGTGTATTAGTCAGCCAAAGGGGTGCTGATGCAAAGTTCCAGAAATCTGCTGGCTTTTATAAGGAGTATTTATTTGGAGTAGACGCTTACAGTCACAAGGCCCTAAAGAGTCCAACTCAAGGTACCCTAAGAGGTACTTTCTCAAAGTCTGTTGCCACGTGTTGACGCAAGATGGCAGGTAATGTCTGTGAGGGTTCAGGCTTCCTCTTCCTCTTAAGGCTCCATGGTCACAGCTTCTTCCAACATCAGCTGTAGGCTGGGATAAGTCTCATCTCTCTCCTGGGGTTCATTCCTCTCCAGGATTCAGCTGCTCTGTTCTCTCTACAAGGTGTAGACTATCAGGCTCTCTCTATTCTGGGGGCCTCTGCTGTATCTATGGAGCCATCTTTATTCCTCTGTGTTCTCCTGTGTGTTTACTTCCTGAGGCTCCAGCATCAAAACTCCAACTCTCTCCTCTGCCGTGTGTTTTCTCTGTGGGGACTCAACATCCTACTGATGTGGACCAATTCAAGCCTTAATCATTATTTAATCAAATAGAAGTGAAACCTCTGAATTTAATACAATCTAATACACCCTGAGGAATAGACCAGTTAACAAACATAACCCAATATCTATTTTGGAATTCATAAATAACACCAAATGGCTCCACGAGGCAATGTATTATATTTTGGTGTTGATCTGTTCATGTTATTTAGTATCATATAGAAGTTAAAAGTATATGGATTCAAATCCTAGATCTGACATTTACTAGCTGTGTAACCATGAACAAGTTATTTATCCTCTTTAAGCCTCAGCTTCCTCATCTGTAAAATGGGAGTGATAATGCCTACCTCAACTGTTGCTATGATGATTAAAAGGCTTCACATATGTGGAGTGTCTAGAGTTGTATCTGGCACATAGTAAAAGTTTCAATAAGTTATTAGCTATTATTGTTGCAGTTACTTTTCTTATGATCATCAGTACCACAATCTTCCCGTGCATTCCCATGTGTTTATTCCAATAGCAGGGACCTTCTTTACTGGAAGAGCAACAATATAATTTCTTTTTAATCCCAAGACAGTGTCACCCTGCCATCTGTCACCTAAACAAGACTCTCTCTTCTCTAGTTCATGTAGGCTTGGAAGATGCAAATCAACTTTAAATTTAGTCAGCTTAGACTATTATTAGGAGGAGTGAAGTGTTTCAAGGACAACTCAGATATTTCTGAACTAATCATAAATAATTTTTATTATCTCTCTTTTTAAAAAAATTATCAGAATCATAACCCTCCAACATCAGGGCAAATAATTGAGAAAGGGCAGTTACATAATAGTGACATCACCAACGGCTTAAAGAAACCATACTACTTGGGCTGAATATCCCCTTGTGAATGCCCTAGAGACGGTGGTCCCAGAAGCAAAGCCCCAGCAAGGATGAACCAAGGGGAGTATAAGAGTATAATGAAGGAGGCTTTGTGTAGAGTCTAGTGAATGACTCCTTGACATTCTCTCATCTATAACATGACGGGCATATGGTGTATATCAATAAATAAAAAGGATATAATTACGTGGAGGCTGAAGCATTCAAGGCTTGGTAACATTTGGTAAGCTGGCAAGCTGTCTGCCCTGCTCTTTGTCCTGACAGGTGGAATACAATAAAATGGCTCCATAAAAAATCTATTCACAGTACATTTTAGTCTTTGGTTGTCTTTCGTTTCTCCAAAGAAACGGCAGGTCATGCTCTAATTTGTGTCCATAGATGTATGTTAATATATTATTTAAACTACACTGTAAGGTAATCACAATCAGTCCATAGAGCTTTCAAATACATAGCTCCTTAAAAATATCCTCAGCCAGAAGGTCAGGGCTTTTCGTGACAGGACTAATGGTTACCTTGTGTTTGATACAATTAGTGCATTATTGTAATTTGGCAGATTCTACTAAAATCTTACTAAAATCCTAATATCATGCCAGGCTTTGTGTCCTTCAACTCCCACCTGTCACAAAAGGCGAGACACATCCACAAGGAAACTCCAATGGGAAGGGCAGATGTAACAGGCTTTTTGTCTCCAGTTTTCTACATCTAGACTGTGTCTACACAAAAATAAACCTGCTGTCAGAAAACAAAATGGCACAACTCAATCAATAGCATCAAATGAACTTTTAAGTTACTTGTAATCCACAAATGGTAAGCCACAGCTAATTAGAGAGGGGCCATTAAAATGGCACTATTTATAAAGCAGTTGATTAGGCTAAAATCATTGCTATCTCCCTTAAATGCTTTCTTTCTCTCACATCCCATATAATCTTCAAGATATCCCATTGGTTCAGCCTTCAGCATACATCCAGAAGTCCACCCTGTCCACCACCAGCACAGTCTCAGCTCCATCACTCTCACGTTGATTACTGCCATCACCTCCTAATGGTCTCCCTGCTTCTACACTTGTCACCCTACAGAATTACTCCACACAGCAGCCAGAGTGTTCCTCTAGAAAGATAAGCCAGGTCAGGTCACAATGCTGCTCAAAACCCTGCAAGGGCTCGCAAGGCTTATAATGGCTTGCCAGCCCCTATGATCTGGCTCTCCAGTTTCTCTCTTACGTCTCTTACTCTTGCTCACTTTATTCCAGCCAGCTGGTCCCCTTGAAATTCCTCAAAACTTCTACACACTGTCCCTGAGCCTGAAATACTCTTTCCCCAAATTCTGGAGGGTTGTTTGAATTCTTCGGTCAGAGCTTGCCTGGCAGTGAGCTCTATCTCACCAACCACCCTATTTAAACTGAGAGCCTGCCTTCCACACATTCCACAGCCAGGTTAAGGGATCCTGCTCTCTCGTTCCTTCTAAAGCACTTATCTTCTAAGACACTATATAGTTTATTAATTATGCTTATTATTTTATCCAACTCTTCCCTCTGAAAGAGAAGTTCTATGTGAGAATGAAATTTTTTCTTCAGTGATTTACCCCAATCACCTAGATTAGGGCTTCCAAATGAAATAAAGGGCACCAGTTAAATCGGAATTTCAGATAAACAATGACTAGCTTTTCATGTAAATATTTGGTTTATTTGTTGTTTATCTAACATTCAAATTCAACAGTGCCTGACAACATCATCGTCACCATAAGAAAGCATTACATATCATCTATTATTTAAATTCAAATTAATTTGGTTTTGAAATTTTAATGGCAATTTCAGGCTTACTGGAGAGACCCTGCACTGTCACCAGAAAGGTCTTATATCATTTTTTATCACTGTAGGAAAAACACATTGTTAAAAACAAAAGCAAACAAATTGAAAAGCTAATTATGCTATGGACAGCTCCATAGTAAAAAGATACATTAAACCACTTTTAAGCATTATGCTTTATAACTTTGGGTCAAAAGAAAATGGCAAGTCCCCAAACCAGAAGTGGAAGCATATGTTGAGGAAATCACTCTAAGTGGGAAACCAGAGACTAGAGCATAGTCAAGCGTATTGCTGAAGAACGATATGGAGACTAAGAGTGGCACCCAGATTACCCACCCACCTGACCTCTAGTTGTCCTTTCCAGTTACCTGTTGCCACTACTTATTGACCTTGAGAGAGTCAATAAATGACTCTGTGTCAGAAAACTCTGTGTATTTTTTTATTGTGGTAACATATACAGCATAAAATTTCCCATTTTAATGACTTTCAAGTACACAATTCTGTGCCATTAATTACATTCACAATGTTATGCTACCATCACCACCACCCATTACCAAAATCTTCCTACCACCCCAGACAGAAACTCTGTGCCCGTTAAGCAATAACTCCCCATTCCTTCTCCCACCTCCCATCCCTGGTATCCTGTAATCTACTATCTGTCTCCATGAATTTGCATATGCTACTTATTTCATATAAGTGAAAATATACAGTATCTGTCCTTCTGTATCTGGCTTATTGCACTCAATATGATGTCTTCAAAGTTCATCCATGTTTTAGCATATATCAGAACTTCATTCTGTCTCACAGTTGAGTAATAAAATTCACTTTTATAATAAGATTTATGAGATCCATTCCAGCTCTAGAGATCTGTGATTCTATATAAAAGTATGACCAGAAAGTAAAGAGACTATTTTCACAAACCTACCAGAAGTTAAATATAATTATAAACACTATCTTTCAGAGCAGTCACCAGAAGGAGCTATTTACTTATTCCAAAGATGCTACCAATGACCAAAACATTTTTGGCACTTCCATTTTGGATGTTCCTTGTACCAGGGCAATGTTGAAGAAATATTAACAAATGTGTTTATCCCAGCCAGTAATGGCAGAGCTAGGATTTGAACCCAGCCAGTCTGGCAACAAATACCATCTGTGATTTTAACATCCATGCTATGCTGCCTGTTTACTGCAAACTACAATCCTTGCACCCAAGAGTTTATAGACTGGGATTGATCTACGATAGCCTAAAGACTTGGTTTATAAACCGTGCAAAAAATAGTCATTAAACTTCATTTTTTAACATAAAATTGTTTTATCCAACTTGATCAGTTTAATCTCCCACCTTCCTCATTCAACTTGGCTATGAAAAATGTTTAATTGGTTGTAGAAAAACCAATCTACATTCAATGAGATGTTTGACAGCGGTACAGAAGATCTAAAGAATGTTTCATTGTCTGTATAAGCAATCCCAAAAAGGCAGGTCTAGAAATGTCGTCAATAAAGGTAGTGTCATTAAAATAAGCAAAGAGCTTACTATCAAAATGATGCTCATGGGATAATATGTTTCTCTGTAAAAATTCTCGTTTGTTTAAAGGAGTCACCTTATTTCGTTAAGACACATTTTAGATTGCCATAGTATGTTCAACATCCCAAGTGGGTACCTCCCAAACAGTGAACAAATGGATGTTGCTCTCCCAATGTATTATTTTTCAATAACAGATTCATTGAGATATAATTTATATACCATAACATTCAGCCTTTTAATGTTTATAGTGCAGAGTTTTTAGTATACTCAGAGAGTTGTGCAACCATCACCACTATCTCATTTCAGAATATTTCACTATTCCAAAAGAAACTATCTATCTCTTTAGAAGCCACTCTTCATTTCTCCTTCTACTAGCCCCTAGCAGCTTTCTATTTCTATGGATTTGCCTATTCTGGCCATTTCATATAAATGTAATCATATAGTATGTGACCTTTTGCATCTGGCTTCCTTCACTTAGCATAATGTTTTCAAGGTTCATCTATGTTATAACATATATCAGCATTTCATTCCATTTTATTACTATTCTAAGAATACACAAAATTAGTTAATAGTATTCAGTTAACAGCCATGTAGTTTGATTCTACTTTTCAGCTATTCTGAATAATGCTGCTAAAAAACATTCACATACAGGTTTTTGTGTGAACATATATTTTAAATTCTCTTGAGTACATATCTAGGAATGGATCTGCTGGGACATATGGTAACTCTATGTTTAACATTTCTGAAGAACTGCCAAACTGTTTTACAAGGCAGCTGCATCATTTTACATTCCCACCAGCAATGTTTGAGGATTTCGGTTTCTCCACAAACTCATGAACACTTATTATTGACTGTCTTTTTTATTTTAGCCATCCTAGTGGGTGTGAAGCAGTGTTCATTGTGGTTTTTACTTGTATTTCCCTAATGACTAATGATGTTGAACATCTTTTCATGTGCTTATTCTTTGCCCATTCTTAAATTCTTTGCCCATTTAAAAAATTGGTTTGCCTTTTGATTGTTGAGTTATAAAAGCTCTTTACATTTTGGGGGGGTACACGATTCTTATCTGTATAAGAGTTGCAAATATTTTCTTCCATTCTGTGGGTTGTTTTTTCACTCTCTTACTATTGCCTAATCCAAGGTCATGAAGTTTTAATCCTATGTTTCATTCTAAGAGTTTTATAGTTTTTGGTTCTTACATTTAGGGCTCTGATCTGTATGAGTCAATTTGGTGTGAAGTAGTAATCCAACTTCATTCTTTTGCATGTGGATATCCAGTCGTCCCAGCATATTCATTGAATTTTTTTCTTTTCTGATTTAATTTTCTTGCCACAGTTGTCAAAAGTCAATTGACTATATACGTATGGGATTATTTCTGGTCTTTCAATTCCATTCCATTTATGTATATGTCTAGCCTTATGTGAGTACCACACTCTACTCATTACTATAGCTTTGCAGTACATTTTGAAATAAAAAGTATGAGTCCTCCAATTTTGTTCTTCTTTTTCAAGATTGTGTTGAATATTCTAGGCTTCTTGCAATTCCACCTGAAATTCCACAATAACTTTGGCAATTTCTGCAACAACAACAAAAAGGCAGCTGTAATTTTGTAAGGGATTGTATTGAATCTGTAGGTGAGTTTGGAGAGTATTGTCATTTTAACAATACCAAGGGTTCTGATCTATGAAAAGGGATGTATTTCCACTTATTTAGGTTTTCTTTCATTTCTTCCAATGTTTTTCGTATTTTTAAAATAATTTAGTATAATTTTGTACTTCTTTTGTCCAATTTATTCCTAAGTATGTCATTCTCTTTTGATGCTGTTGTAAATGGCATTGTTTTCTTAATTTCATTTGGGGGTGCTTTATTTCTAGTGTATAGAAATACAATGGCATTTTGTATATTGATCTTGTGTCCTGCAACCTAGATGAACTGGATTATTAGTGCTCCAAGTGTGACAGTTTGAAACTTTTTCTGGATCCCATAAAAAGATGGTGTTCTTGAAGCTAATCCATTCCTGTGGGTATGGGAACCATTGATTGGTTTGGTTTCAATTGGGAGACTTTCATTGGATTACTTCAGTGAGGCATAACCCAGGGTGGGTCTTGGTTCTTGTATTAGGCAGCCAAAGGGGTGTTGATGAAAAGTACTAGAAGTCTGTTGGCTTTTATAAAATATATTTATTTGAGGTAGAAGCTTACAGTCACAAGGCCTAAAGAATCCAACTCAAGGTACCATAAGAGGTGCTTTCTCACCCAAAGTCATTGGCCACCTGTTGGAGCAAGAGGGCGGGCAATGTCTGTGAGGGTTCAGCCTTCCTTCTTCCTCTTAAGGCTCCGTGGTCCCAGCTTCTTCTGATCTCAGCTGTAGGCTGGCATAAGGCTGGTCTCTCTTCCCAGAGCTTGTTTCTTTCCAGGCTCAGCTGCTCTGTTCTCTTCACAAGGTCAGCTGTAGACTATCAGGCTCATCTCTCTTCCAGGGCCTCTGCTGTGTCTAATGAGCTGTCTCTCTTCCTTTGTGTTCTTCTTCTCTGTGTGAGTGTTCACCCACCAAGGGGGCAATGACTTAACACTCTACTGACATGGCTGAATAAAAGCTCTAATCTTAATTTAATCAAGTAAACATAACCTTTGAATTTAATACAATCAAAGGGTTTCACGCCCAGAGGAACCGACCAGTTTACAAACATAATCAATATTTCTTTTAGGAATTCATAAATAATATCAAACTGCCACAGTCCTTTTGCTGGAATCCTTTATAAACAGAGGAATGAAAACAGAGACACAGAAAAAGGTAGCAGAGACAGAGAAACCCCAAGAGGCTGAGAGAGAGGCCTGGAGGAAAGGGAAGAGATGATCTATATGCCTGATTGCCCACATCTGAGCTCGAGGAGAGAGCTCCAGTTGATACTTTGATTTAGGCAGGGCCGCTATTATGTGCTGCCCTGTGCCTGATCCCCCATAACCAACCTTTGGTGAGACAGCATCTTTGATGATGCCTTGAGTTGGACATTTTCACAGCCTCAGAACTGTAAGCTGTTAACCTAATAAATTCCCATTGTAAAGGCCAATACATTTCTGGTATATTGCTCCCAGCAGCTTTTAGCAAACTAAAACAACTGGTGTACATGCCCTTTATCCTGTTGAGGACTTTGTACTTTTCAACCCCAAACTTTGTATTTGATTCTCTTTTATAATTTCTACCTCTTTGTTGATACTCTATATTTGCTGAGTGCCATGGTTTGAGTCTTTTGTGGACCCCAGAAAACTGTGTTCTTAAACTGGTCCATTCCTGTGGGTACGGGACCCTTTGAATGGATTGAATTCAGCTGGGTCCTATATTAGCTAAAGGGGTGCTGATGCAAAGTACCAGAAATCTGTTGGCATTTATGAAGGGTATTTATTTGGGGTAGAAGCTTACAGTCACAAGGCCATAAAGAGTAAGTTACATCCCTCACAAAAGTCTGTTGCCACAGGTTGGAGCAAGTTGGCTGCCGGTCTCTGTGAGGGTTCAGCCTTCCTCTTTCTCCTAAGGCTCCACAGTCCCAGCTCCTTCCTTTCTTAGCTGTAGGTTAGCATAAGGCTTATCTCTGTTTCCAGGCTCAGCTGCTCTGCTCTCTCCACAAGGCCATCTGAAAACTATCAGGTGAATGGCTCATCCCTCTTCCCGGGGTCTCTGCCGTGTCTAATGGAGCCTTCTCTCTTTCCTCACATACCTGCTTCTCTGTGTGTTTACTTCCCTGGGCTCTGCTCTCTCCACAAGGCCAGCTGTAAACCATCAAGCTAATGGCTCATCTCTCTTCCCAGGGCCTCTGCCGTGTCTAATGGAGCCTTCTTTCTTTCCTCACATACCTGCTTCTCTGTGTGTTTACTTCTCAGGGCTCCATCATCAAAAACTCAACTCTCTCCTCTGCAATGTCATTTTCTCTGTGAGGCCCCACCCACCAAGGGGACAGAGACTCAATGTCCTACTGTTGTGGCCAAATCAAAGCCTTAATCATAATTTAATGAAGTAAAAGTGAAACCTCTGAATCTAATACAATCTAATATGCCCAGAGGAACAGACCAATTTACAAACATAATCTAATATCTATTTTTCAGAATTCATAAATAATACCAAACTGCTACAAGGCCTTTGATTGGATTACTTCAGGGAGGTGTGACCCAGGGTGGGTCTCAGCCCTCTTGCTTTATAAATGGGAGAAACATGCACAGACACACAGAAGAGAGCTTCCATTTTACCCTGCCATGTGAGAAAGGACTCCAGGATCACCTGTAGCTACAGGAAGACAGAGAAACCCTGAGAGGTTGAGAGAGAGGCCAGAGGCTGAAATCAGCATAGCAGCCAAAGCTGAAGAGACGAGGCCCGGAAAGACAGGGCAGAGATGAGCCATGTGCCTGATCACCCGCAGCTGAGCTCAGGCATAAAGTGAGCCTGGAGGGGAAGGCAGAGACCTTGGCAGAGACTGGCCACCATTTTGTCTTGCCAGGTGGCAGGAGTCCAGGATTTCTAGCTGCCAACCCTTGGTGAGACAGCATCTCTGATGATGCCTTGATTGGGACATTTTCACAGCCTCAGATCTGTAAGCTCTTACCCTAATAAATTCCCATTATGAAAGCCAATCCATTTGTAGTATTTTGCATTGGCAGCTTTTAGCTAAAAGAGTGAGATATCATTCTCATACTTTCCTTTATTTCTTCATGAATGGCTTCTTTTAGCTCTTCAAATAAATTTATAATAGCTGATTTAGGTCCTTGTCTAGTAAGTTCAACATCTGGGCTTCCTCAGGGAAAGTTTGTTTTGACTGCCCTTTTTCCTGTGTATGGGCTATACTTTCCTGATTTTTTTTAATAACTCATACTTTTCTGTTGAAAATTGAGCATTTAAAATAATACGGTAAACCTTCATATCAGATTACCCCTCTCCCTAGGGTTTGTTCCTGGGTTTTGGTGGCTGTTGCTGTTGTTTATCAACTTGCATGAACTAATTCTAGAAAGTGTCTATCCTTTGTCATTTGCGGCCACTGAAGTCCCTGCCTGGTTAGCTAAGTTGTCACCTAACAAGTAGACAGAAATTTCCTTAAATGCCTTCCACCAATAACTACCCCAACCTTTGCACAGGGGCTTTGTGTACAGGTTGGGGCACACATTCAATGCTTAGGCAGTTTTTTATAACTCTGCCTTATCCTTCATCTCCTGCTAGGAGAGACCCCCAATGTCAGCCCAAGGTGAAAGATTAGGACCTTCTCAATCTGTCCTGGACTTGCATGCAGGCTTGCTTTCTAGAGCCCCAGGAATGAGATTTTTTAAAGTTGCCTATGGACATCTCATTCCAAATTCTTTTAAGGTTTTTTTGGTCATCCACTGGTTATCCCCACCTCAGGCAGCTTCAATGTCAAACAATGGCCATTGATATTTTTTGACAAATGCCCAAGAAAAAGCTCTGTTTGCACCAAATGAGATGTAAGTCAGTACAAATAAAGAGAAGGCCTGTGAGTAGGGGTTTTCAGGGAGCTGCCAGACAGGTCAAATAATGACAATTCTCTGAGATTGGGGCTTTTGGGGGAGTTCCAACCTCATCCTGCCTCCTCCAGGGGCTTCTAAGATGCTGTTTCTCATAGCTACTGCAATTGAGATGCTGCTAGTTTTCCAGGGTACCATAGAAGTGGGGAGAAGAAATAGGGTTAAATAAAACGCCACAAAGCTAACTGTCCCTAATTACACCTAGTCATTTATCTTTAATAAATGCTCCTCAGATTGTCCCAAGTCTTTGGCTAATTTTCAGAGTTCTGAAAAAAAAGTTAATTTAGACAATTTTTGCCAGTGTTCTCATTTCTTTTATGGAAGAGCAGATTTTCATAGGCCCTTAACCTACCATTAGTGATTCCTCTCCCAAAATATTCCCATATTGAGTGTTTCTGCCCTCCTGATCAAGAAAGATTTTGGAAGTTCTATCAACTCTTTTTATTATGCTGCACATTTAATGCAGAGTTTTATGCTATCACTAGCAGTATCTCCAAATAGCATCCTCTTATGTGGTACCCATCCTTTGCTTTTGACATGTGCAAATGGATAATCCTGAACAACTCACTGAATTCCATGTGAGGAAAAAGCAGTCCTTTCTTCCTGTTTCTTGACTGTTATTTATAGTTAATTAAAAGTTTATTTCTCATGTAGTTCTACTGAAATCTTTACATGCTTCACCCCTTCCTCCTGGTTATTAAAGTTCAACAAGGTTTTGCTAAGCACAAGTATAGCCACCTAATATTAATTAAAAAGTGGCAAAGAAATCAGGATACTGATGCACAGCGTACAAACCACTCACTTTTTCTTTTTTATTCCGCCCTACCCCCTTGTTGTTTTTTACTCGCTGAGTCTGTTTGTCTTCCTTGTTTCTTTAGGGGGCAACAGGAGTTGAACCTGGGACCTCTGATGTGGGAGGGAGGTGCCTAAGCGCTTGAGCCACCTCCACTTCCTGCTTTGTTGTCTCTCTCATTATGTTTTTCCTCCCCACATCTCTTGTTGTGTCATCTTGTTGCCTCTGTGCCTGCCCTTGCGTCAGCTCGCTGTCTTCTTTAGGAGGCACTGGGATCCGAACCAGCGACCTCCCATGTGGTAGGTGGAAGCCCAGTCAACTGAACCACATCTGCTTCCCACAAACCATTCGCTTTTCAGAAAAGTTCTTCTCTTTCCTCAACAAATAAGAAATAAAGCAGAGCAAGCTATATTTTAAACCCATCTTGTTTATGGTCTTGAATATGGTCTCGGTATAGTGCTGGTAATCCTTAACCAACATAGTTTGCATTTAGAAAGGACTGTTTCGTGATGGAAGATTCCAAGATGGTTCCAGGAAAATTGATGGCTCCAGTAAAACAGACTTGAGTTTTCTAACACTTCAAAAAATCTCCAAGCCTGCAATATTTTACTAGTCAGAAATATTTTATTTTTCGAAAACTTGCCAAGTAGAAAAAAAACCTCATTTTTAAAGCTGTGAGGAAAAATATCTTAATAACATATTGCAAAGATTAGAAAAATATCCAACTATGCAGTTAGTTACTTAAATAACTTTTATACCACTGATTCATCACTTGAACTGTCCCTTTAGAGAAAGTTAAAAGAAACATTGCTTTAATTACATTATCCTATATGGGAGGAATTCACAATGCAAATTGAAAATGACATTGACCCATACACAAATGGGGGCTATGTATTCTCATTCAGTATAACACAAATAGAATAGGAGAGATAAACCAAAATAAAGTATTTTCATAAAATATTTGGTTTATTTCATCAGAATTTTGTGGGTATGATTGAAAGAATTGCTTCATTTGATAAACTTAAGGAAACAGATATTATATCTAAATCATAATTATACATATATATATATATGTTCATATTTGTAATGTTAGTTGATTTCAAACACAACACGGAAAAGTTTCTTGATTTGCACAAGGTCTCCTTGGAATCATTGCAAGAATCTGACAGAGACCCTGACTGTGTTTTGACTCTTCGGTACACTTTTTAGTTAGTTTGTTGGCACCTGTCCCTTTGGCAGAGCCTGCTGAATTACTTTCTAATTGAAGTACTTTAAGCATATAGATAGACTGTCTGCTTTCCTTAATTGACATGCCTGCACTCTATCAACTGGTCGCTGTGCTGCCTCTTCCTATTTTTCCTTTCTAGCTTCTAAATGTCTCAAGTTGCCTCTCTTAATAAGGACAATACCTGTGTGTTTTAGTTTCCTGGCTGTTAAAACAAATACCATTAATGGATTGGCTTAATAACAGGAATTTATTGGTTTCAAAAGCTAGAAGGCTGGCGTCCTCCCAGGGCTGGGATCTTCTGGCTGGCCAGCGATGCTTGGTCCTTGGCTTTTCTGTCACATGGATTGCACACGGTGGCATCTTCTCCTTTCCCTTCCAGGTTCCACTGACTTCCAGCTCCTGGCTATTCCCCACGGCTTCTCTTTCTGTGTCCGATTTCCTTTGTTTGTAAGGACTTCAGACATATTGGATTAAGGCTCACACTCATTCAGTTTACTCACACCTTAACAACATCTTCAAAGGTCCTATTTACAAATGAGTTCACACCCACAGGCCCAGGGATTGGGACCTGAACATGCCTTTTATGGGGGACATGATTCAATCCCCAACACTGGAGATATTCAGGAATACTGTTGGCGTAGAAAAGAACTATTGAGATGTCAGAGAAAACTTCTGAGATGATATTCTCAGGCCCAGAAAACATCACATGAAAGATAAAGCCAAGCTAATATAAAATACTCTGGTAGTCTAACTGACAAAGCCACGCATCTAGAAACTGATAAACCTTCATTTTCCTGTCCATTCCAGTCCAGTCTTGGTATAGACAAAACAGGAGGAGGTATGCAAATATTCTCGCTGTCCTGATTTTGTGATAATCAGGGTAGGCTAAACATTCACTATATTAGAAACCATGCATGTGTCCCCAGACCTAGTTTTTCTCCCTAGGTCTGGTTTTTAGAATGCTGGTGATAAACTAAGCCTGATTTATTATATGACCATCCTGTATGGGAAATGACTCTAACTCTAGGTATCTTTGGTCAACCTTAAGAGATATAGCAGGGGGGCATATGTGGCTCCCATATGAAGGGACCTGGGTTTGATCCCTGGGACCTCCCGATAAAAATTTTAAAAAAGAAAATATAAAAGGTGCACCATCAGTCCCCGCGAGCCACACAGCAAGATGATGACGTAACAGGAGAGTGACACAGGTGAGAGCCAAGACGAGACACACCAAAAAAACAGGAACTAAGGTGGCGCAGGCGGTAGGATGCCTCTCTCCCACAGTGGAGGTTCCGAAGATCGAATCCCAGTGAAAACAGGAGGAGAAGGATGAGAAGAGGGCAGGAAATAGACACAGAGAGTTGTCCAGTAAATGGACACAAAAACAGCAAAAATGGGGGGGAGGAATGGATAAAAGTAAATAAATAATTTCCTTTAAAAAAAAAGTATAGGGGTGTAAGATATGGACTATAGTTAGTAGTAATACTTTGACGATGCTCTTTCATAATTTGTTAACAAATGTTTCACAACAATGCAAAGTATTTGTGGTGGGGTGATGTGTGGGAGCCCTGTATGATGTTATGCATGTTTGTTTTGTGAGATCACGGTGTTTACTGAACACTTATTTTTTATGTATGTTCATGTATGAATGATATGCTTCAATAAATTGTTTAAAATAAATAAAAGGTAAAACTACTGTAGGTGAAAACAAAAAAACAAACAAACAACAGGAGGACGTGCATGGCATTGGCAAACACTTCGTATTCTTCCTTCCCATCTCCTCTCTAAAAACTCACCGAGGCAATAGTTGCAAGTGCTTATATCAATGAACATAAAATCCCCATGCTTGGTTCCCAAGAACTACATTTGCAGACATTGAATCTCTGTATTTATGAGGATGGGAGAAAGAATTCTGAGGCACTAAAGATTTATATTTTGAGCCTATGGATTTTTTGAGAGACATCTGCTTTGTAATTTTGTCTCTTAGTGTTGATCCCAGTTCATTTAACAGTTCCTAAGCATTAAGACTAATACAAATATGCTATAGGCTGAAACACTGAGATAATTTAATATATTTTACACAAACTTGCCCCAAAAGTGATAGATAAGGGAGTGGATCTGGAATCTAACTTTATGAACACATAATTCATTGATCTTCTTTATTTCAAAGACTGAATATTAAAGCTATTAGCTTTTTGTGTCCTTTGGCAAAAGCAAAGTTTAGTGTGAAGCAGATGTGATATTTATGGCCAAATTTTATTTACTCTAATAGATTTTTCTGCATAAATATACACCTTAAAAATAGAGAGGGAGAAATATCCTGCATTTTGGTAAGAGTTTTATGGAAACCCAACATCATAATTACACTAATTGATATATAACAGACCTCAAGACATGTTTGTTCAATGAAAAAAGAATGAAGAAATATGTTAATATTTTTAGAATAAGGTGTTTTCTAGAAAAAGATCCACATTTCTCATTGATTTAAGGTAATCTGGTTCAGGCCATGATAGAGTATTTAATCTCAGACTTATCCTCAAACCATTAAAAAAAAAGAAACCATAAATGCAGGGCAAAATATATACAAACAACAGTTGGAAAACAATTGGACAGCAAACAATTAATTCAGGGATGCAATTCTTGATAGAGTGAAAGTACATGAGATGAGCCCCATATTCCCCCCAGATATCTTCTTGAAGTTATTTTCCAGTCTTTGGCAGAGAGAAGTTGGGCCCAAGGGCAGAGTTTCAGTTTCACTGGGAAGAAGAAATGGAGATCAGAGTTTGGATTTGTTAAGAAGATTGGGATTTTAAGATAATATGGAAAAACTTAACAAAATAAGAGAAGCTTACAAAAAGCAGTTGTTGGGAGGCTAATTGCTGAACAAATATTTCAAAAGGTTGCAAAATGTTGGGGATATCTTGGAATTCTATCCTAGTCAAACTAAAGAGACCTTGACAAACACTCCAGTATTTGGTTGAGACTTTAGAAAATCCAGTGCTAAGAGCTATTTTCTAGAAGTATTGGCAAAATGGAAAACCACTCATTGGAAAAACTCTAAATCCAAATCTTGACAGAATTGAGGTGATCTGCCAGTAATTTAAATGTCAGTAAAAAAGACAACATACATTAGAAAAAAAATAACATGATCCACAGCTCCTGCAACATAGCAAACACACAGCCCAGCACACAATAAAAAATTACTAAACCTGAGAAGGAAGGAAAAAAATACAATAATCCAGAAACAAGACAGTCTAGAAAAGGCCCAAATATTGGAGTCAGCATACAAGGACTTCAAAATAATCATGAAAAATAAGTTTTTCAGCAAATATTAACTTATAAAAGTGTTAAGTAAACATTCTAGAACTGCAAAACACAATATCTAAAATTAGAACTCAGTTGATGTGCTTAACAGAAGACTGGATGCAACAGAAGACAGGTGTGAGTGACAGTTTGATGCTGGATAGACCCTAGAAAATGATGTCCTTAGATCATGTCCTGTGGGTGTGAACCTACTGTAGGTAAGACCTTAAGATTAGACTAGTTCAGTTAAGGGCTTTTTGATTAGATTTTTCAATAGGGCATGACCCAGGGTGGGTCTTAATCCTCTTACTGGATTCCTTTATAAATGTGATGAATGTGTAGAGAGATACAAAGAAAAAGCCATAGAGTCAGAGAGAAAGCTACAGGAGCTCAGAGAGTGTATTAGTCAGCCAAAGGGGTGCTGATGCAAAG
>JAQZBX010027199.1:17741-28599 GCA_029593785.1 Cabassous unicinctus
CAGCTGTAGGCTAGAGAGCTCATTTCTCTTCCCGAGGCTTTCTCAGCGTGGCACAGGGCTCTGGTTTCTTCAGCTGCAAACTATCAGGCGAATTCCTCGTCTTTCTTCCCGGGGCCAAAGGATTCTCTTCCATGCCTATGGAGCTTTCTCTCTTTCCTCGTGTATCTGCTCTGCTTATCTACTTCTATCTAAGAGTCTGTTTTACCGACCCACCAAGGAGTTGGGACTCAACCCTGCACGCCCTAATGACGTGGTCAAATCAAAGCCCTAATCTTGACATAATTTAATCCAAGTCATCTCAGTTTAATCTAACACAATCAAAGGGCACCCTGCCCAGAGGAATAGATCAGTTTACAAACATAATCTCTCATTTTGGAATTCATAACTACTATCAAACTGCCACAAGAGGAACCCACAGAAGCTGAGACATAAAGCCACAGACAGAGCAGGCAGAAGCTGAAAGGCCAGAGGAGAAGGCAGAGCCCAGCAGACATTGCCACGTGCCTTGCCATGTGGCAGAGGAGTTCATGTGACAGCCGGTCTCCAGGAAGAGTGTCGCCTCGTCATGCCTTGATTTAGACACTTTTCTCAGCCTTGGAACTGAACAATAAACCCCCATTGTAAAAGTCAACCCATTTCTGGTATATTCCTTTTGGCAGGTTTTAGCAAACTGAAACGACAGGTAACGTGAACTCAAAGACAGATTGATAGAAATAACCAAATTAAAAGCATAGAGTAAAAAAAGAAGGAAAAACAGAACAGAGAGATAAGGCTCCCAAAAAAGAAAAGCTCAGGACCAGGCAGTTTCATTGGTGGATTTTACTAAATATTCCAAGGAGAATTAACACCAATCCAGCTCAAACTCTTCTAAAAAACTGAGAAGACATTCTAACTCATTCTATGAGGCCAACATTACCTCATACTAAAGCCAGATAAAGATGCCACAAGAAAACAATATTACAGACCAACATCCCTTATAAATATAGATGCAAAAATCCTCAACAAAATACTAGCAAACAAATCCATCAGCACATTAAAATAATTATACAGCATGATCCGAGTGGGATTTATCCCTGATATGCAAAGGTGGTACAACATAAGAAAATCAAACCACGTTAATAGAAGAAAGGAAAGAATCCCACATGATCATCTCGACACAGAAAATGCTTTTGAGAAAATCCTGCACACCTTCTTGATAAAAATACTTAGAAAACTAAGAACAGAAGGAAATTTCCTCAACATAATAAATATGAAAAAACCCAGAGCTAACATTATATTCAGTGAGGAAAAACAACGCTTTCTCTCTAAGATGAGGAACAAAACAAGGATGCCCACTGTCACCACCGTTTGGTTTAAACAAAGTTAACTCAAAATGGAACAAAGACCTAAATATAAAAATTAAAACTATAAACTCCTAGAAGAAAATATAGAGAAACGTCTTCAGGACCTTGTGTTTAGGCAAGGGTTTCTTAGACTTTACACCAAAAGCACAAGCACCAACAACAAAAGTAGATAAATGGGACTTCATCAAAATTAAATACTTTCGTGCATCATAGGAAGGGATCATCATGACAGTAAAAAGACAAGCTTCAGAACAGGAGAAAATGTTCAGAAACCACATATGTGATAAACAAATAGGATATTTAAAGAAAACCTAAAACTCAACAGTGAAAAGACAAACAACCCAATTAATAATTGGCAATAGACTTTTCTCCAAAGAAGACAGAGAAATGGCTCACTAGCACATGTAAAGATTCTCGACCTCATCAGCCATTAGGGAAATGCAAATCAAAACTACAATGAGATACTACTTTACACCCACTAGAATAGCTACTATTAAAAAATTGGAAAATAACCAGTGTTGGAGAGGATGTGAAGAAATAGAAAGCCTCATTCATTGCCGGTGGGGATGTAATATGGTGCAGGCACTGTGGAAGATTGTTTGGCAATTCCTCAGAAAGTTAAGTACACAATTACACATGATTTGGCAATCTCACTTCTAGATTTATATCCGAAAGAACTGAAATCAAGGGCTTGAACAGATATTTGCACACCAATGTTAATAGAGCATTGCTCATAATTGTCAAAAGATAGAAGCGACCATCAACCAATGAATGGATAAACAAAATGTGGTATATATACAGTGGAATATTCAGTCATAAAAAGGAATGAAGTCATGATACATGCAATAACATGGATGAACCTTGAAGACATCATGTTGAGTGAAATAAGCCAGGACAAAAGGACAAATATTGTATGATCTTACTGATATAAAATAATTAGAATAAGCAAATTCCTAGAGTCAGAAATCAGAATACCAGTTACCAGAGGCCAGGGTGTGAGGTCGGAATTGGGAGTTAATGCTTGATTGGTAAGGAGTTTCTGTTTCCGGTTATGGAAAAGTTTTGATAATGGATGATGTAATGATAGCACAACATTGTGAATGTAATTAACACTACTGAGTATATATTTGAATGTGGTAAAGACCAGAAGTTTTAGGTTGTATATATGTTACTAGAATTAAGAAGGAAAAAAAAAGACCATACAACACAGTGAACCCTAATATAAACTATGGACTATAGTTAATAGTATGATTATAATAATATTGTTTCTTCAGTTGTAACAAAGGTACCACAGTAATGCAAAGTGTTAGCAATAGGGAAAGCTGCGTGTCTGAGGGGGTATATATGAGAACTCTGTATTTTCTGCATGATGTTCCTGCAAACCTACAACTTCTTTAATAAAAAAGAGAGAATGGATATGATTAAATGATCTAATATATGTGTCATTTGAGAGGAAATCAGATATTTCCCCCCCAAGGGAGAAGAAAGAATAAAATAGAAGAAATATTTAAGGAAATAATACTAATATAATTTTCCAAATATGATGAATGACATAAATTAACATATCAGACAGCCAACTGAGACACTCAAAAGTCTACACTTTAGTATTAAAAACCATAGTCTAGAGTAAGGCCAACTCTAGACCCACCTGAAAAAAGCCTAAAACCAAGTTCAGACAAGATCTGAATGGGGAGAGTTCACAAGGTGAGTCCTGCCATAAAGTGAGGCTTGGGAAACACCTCCACAGTTTTGCCCTAACAAAGCATAAAACAAATCCCTCACAAGCCTAAAGTGATCAGACAATAGTTGAATTGTCACCTAGAACAAATATCAACACTCTTCAGAGAAAGATAATAAAATCCAAAGTCTTTCTAATAGATCATTCCCAAGGGCCACTTACAATAAAAAATTACTAGACATGCCAGGAAATAGGTAATTGTGATCCATATTATGAAAAACCAAAGCAATTAATAGAAACCAACCCTGAGATGGCCCAGATGTTAGATTTAGCAGACAAAAACTTTAAAGCATCCGTATAATTTTGGTCAAAGAAATAAAGGAAAATTTGGTCTTAATGAGTGAACAGGTAAGGAATCTAAGCAAAGAAAACTTTTTAAAACTGAAATTCTATTACAGAAAAGTACAATAATTGAAATCTTTTAAATCACTTGGTGGATTTAAAAGCAGATTGGAGATTGCAGAAGAAAGAATGAGTTGATCTGTTGATTAATAAATATTATCAGCCTGAAAAACAGAAAAAATTTTCAAGAAAAAAAATGCACAAAGCTTCAGGGACCAGAAGGACAATATGAAAATAGTTTAATATAGGTGTAATTGAATTCCCAGAAGGAGAATTCGGCAGAAAAAATATGGGCAGAGATAATGATAAAAGAGACCTGAATCAGCTGGGCAACCTCTATATTGATGACATCATGCTAATTTGACCACATGAGTAAGAAGAGGCTATTATATTGAAAGCCTTGGTAAGACACATGTTCTCCAGAGAACGGGACATAAACCCTATGAATATTCAAGAACCGGCCCCATCAGTAAAATTTTACGTATCCCCTCCAAAGTAAAGGATAAATTTTTGCATCTTCCACCTCCTACCACAAAGAAGAAAGCACAATGCCTGAGGCCTCTTTGAGTCCTAGAGGCAGATATTCCATATCCAGGAATACTCCTATGGCCAATATTACAGATAGGATGAAGGGCTACCAGCTTTTTCTGGGGTCAAAGCAGGAAAGAGCTTTACACCAAGCCTGAGTGTGATGCAAACAGCACTGCCACTTGGGCCAAACACCCGGGAAGGCCCCATGTTATTAGAGGTATTAGGTATGGGAAACAATGTGATGTGAAGTTTAATAAAAATTCCTAGAAGAATGCAGCCTAGATCACCAGAGTTCTGGAGCAAAGTGATGCCAACAGTAGCAGACAGTAATATACCTTTTGAAAAAATAGCTCCTTGCATACTTCTGGAACCTGGTAGAAATGGAGTGCTTGACCAGAGGACACCAAAGGACCATGTAGCCACAGCTGTGTTGTGTCATAACCACCAAGGTCTAAGTTTCAACAGTCCCAACAGCAATTCAACATAAGACAGAGATGTGACTTTCATAATTGAGCATGAGCAGGACCAGGGGGCACCAGCAAGCTGCATAACAGGCAGAGGCAAGAGAAGCTCAGCAAAAGGAGCCACCGTCTTGGTGATCCAGTCCTTGGGATCAAGTCACACCTGAAGCCTGCCCTGCATCTGGGCTTTTGAATTACAAGAGACAATAAATTACTTTTTGCTATTTAAGCAATCCTAATCCTAATCCTAAGTGTGACTTAGGATTTTTCTTACTTGCAACCAAAATCATTCTAGCTTATACACAGAGCCAATGAAGAAAACTGACATTAACATGCTGGTGGTTTTACTAGTCAGCCAAAGAGGTGCTGATGCAAAGTTTCAGAAATCTGCTGGCTTTTATAAAGGGTGTTTATTTGGGGTAATATTTTACCATCCCAAGGCGATGGAAAATCCAACTCAAGGTACCATAAGAGGTACTTTCTCACCAAAGTCAGCTGCCACGTGTTGAAGCAAGATGGCGGGCGATCTGCCAGGTTTCAGCCTTCCCCTCTGGGCTTCCTTTCTCTCCTCTGAGGCTTCATGAGCCCAGCTTCTTCCCGATCTCAGCTGTAGGCTGGCATAGGGCTTGTCTCACAGGGCTTCCTCTCTCTCCTGGCACATAGCTTGTTTTTTTCTAGGCCTTCTCTATCAGCTTCAGCTGTTCTAGTCTCTTCCCAAGGTCAGTGGCAAACTCTCAGGCAAATGGCTCCTCTCCCCAGGGCCCCAAGATCAAAAATGACAGAGCTCTCACTCTTTCCATGTGTCTTCTTGAGTGAGTGTCCGTTTTATATCAGACCCACTAAGGGGGCAGGGACTCAAACTGAGTCACTCTCTCTGACGTGGTCAAATCTAAAAGCCTAATCTTAAGTTATCCAATCAAAGACATCTCAGCCGAATCCAATGCAATCAAAGGGTATCACCCAGAGGAATAGATCAGTTTACAAACACAATCTTTCTCTTTTGGGGATTCATAAAATCATCTCAAACTGTCACAGTGGTAGAATTAAAATCTGATATTACCCTTTGGGGGACAATTTAACAATATGTATCAAAAGATAAATATGGGTACACCCTTCAACCTAATACATAAACTTGTAAGATTCATTCAACAAATATTTAAGCATGTACTATGTGCCAAACATCATTCTAGCTATCAGGGGGATAGCAGTGAATGAAAAAAGTCCCTGCCCTTATGGAGCCAATCTTAGGAAATAACAATGTGTAAAAAGATTTATCTACAAGGGTATTTAATTTCAGAATTCTTTATAATAGGGAATGATTGGGAATAATATAAATGTCCAACAAAGGGGGATTGTTTAAATCAATTTGGGAGCATTGGCATGATAAAATGCCATGTAGGCATTTAAAATAAACTGTAGAGAATATTTAATGATACTTAAAAATATCCACCACATACTATTAGGTGAAGAAAACTGATGGTTAAAAACAATGTAGAGTGTAGTTCATGTTTGTACATTTATATTGTATATTTTGTATATATTGTATATATTGTATATTGTGTATATTTATGTACAAGAAAAGCCTGAAATTGGATTCTATTAAATGTTAATTGCTATTCTGAGGAGTAGAATTGTGGGTAATTTTGATTTTCTTCTTTGTACATCTTTATACTTTTTCATAATTTTTTCTATCATGAATATGGCTTTCTTCTGTTACCAGAGAAAATATCAGTCTTAAAAAAGGAACTCTCAAGTAGTTTAAATTAAAAAAAGTAAATAAATAACACTAGAGTATTAACAATGAGATGTCGTTTAAATCTAAGGTGACCCTCTACACACATCATTAAATAATGGGTCAGGCAAGCATCCTCCACTCTAGGGCATGCCTGCTCACAGAAAGCCACCAGGTTTTCCCCACCCCATTTGTACTTTTTAATGGGGTAAACTGGACATGGTCTTGGAACTGGCTAACGCCTGCCTGGACTACACCCTTGGACTCCTGCCTTGGAAGCCAAGGCCATTTCCACCAAACCATACCCTCTGCCCAGCAACTAAGCCACAGCAGAAGAGGAGTCAGTCAATGCATTTGGAGAGCATCATCAGCTCCCTCAAAATAACTGGGCAGCCCTGAGGCTCAGCGTTGAAACACTTAAAAACAAAGCACACCCTGAGTTTAAAATAAGATGAGGCACATGGTGGGCTTTTAAACGTTTGCTGGTCTCTTCCTTGCCCTTCAGATTGATTTGATAGACTTGAAAGCGTGCCTACTCTTGGCGTCATTTCTACACGGGCAGAGTGAAAACGCTGGCAGAGTGAAGTCAGCAGCGAACTTTCTCGCTTCCCCTTGCTGTCCTTTTCCCCCTCGCCTCATCTCCGTATTACCACCACTCTGCTTTCTGTTTTCTGGACGTCTGATGTCAAAGAGGCATTATGACTTTCATGGCTTACTCACAGTTACAAATTTCCATTTCACTTTACTTACCAGCTTAAATGGGGTTTGATGCGGCATGAATAGAATTCTCTGGAGGTGAACTGACTCCATCTATGACTGCCAATTCTCCCGCACCCTAAAATAGCAGCATAGCTATTACACACATTTGTTATCTGTTACTAAGAGAGAAATTGTCAAGCCACCCAGAGAAACAGAAATGCAGCTGGTCCTGGGACTTCTCAAGAGGCCAGAAAACCTGTTGGTTTTTACATGAGAATGCTCACGCAGATTCTCAAAAGAAGGTTTCCAAATAAAAGATTTCTCCAAACACCTATTTTTGTTTTGACCAAAAAGAGTGCTTTTCTTAAATTCTCTGCAAGAAGGCAGCTCGAATCAGGAAAGTACTTTTTCCCCATCCATATTGCAGGTAGATATCATTAAGATATCAAATATTTTCAGTAAAGATCTCTCTACTGCCAACTATTTGTAGGATTCTGCACAGGGTTCAAGTGACCTATGCAGAAGACCCAGGCTTGCCTAAGAGCCTATCCCTGCCCTCGGGTGGCTTCCTGTCTCCCTACAGGAGGCACTTCCACGAGCCAGAGTGGTGCTTCTCCACCTTCATGAACTAGTACTCTTTTTCATATTCTTCTAAAAGTCTGCAATCCTGGAGTTGATTTCCATGATTAATTTAAGGGGTGGGGGAAGAAAAAGAAAAGAAAATAGATAAATGAATGTGAATCTTGAGATAGTCTAATTCTGGCCTTTAATAGCCAGATAAAGATTTTGGACAAAGTGGACAATAATTTACTGTAAGTAATAAAATATTATTGATGCTGCCATGGAGTAAGAACCAAGAGTTCAGGGCCATCCACATGTACTAATTTTGATACAACAAGTTTGGAACCTATTTATAACTTTTAAAGTATTTTATGGCTCTTTCTTTCCAAAGTCGCACACATCCCATCGCACAGGTCTATGAATATGCAAGTATTCCTCTTGTATATTAATAATGGGTAATTGAACAGCACCATTTGGTACTTAATAAGCTTGAAACTTTGAATCCTGAAAGCTTCTATGGCCCCAAGTCTTCGTGGTTCAATAGCTCAGTTTCATAAAGCCTCTAAGAATGGATCTGGCCATTGTAAGTGTGCCCACCTTTCGGCAGATGTCACAAACCCACAAACCCATTGTCACGACACAATGAGTGTCAGCGATACCTAGTCCAGCGCCTGCCTGAGGTGGCGCTGCAGAAAGTTTCGTTGAGCTGAACTGCACATGAATCACGGTTTCTATTTAAGTAGGTTTGGAAAATAAGGAACCTCCATCCCTCTCAACTCTTGCTCTCAATGAACCACATAACAACCAGAGTTCTCAGTAATACTGTGCTATCTTTGGAATTTTACACTAGCGAAAATCCATGCATCATTTCATACAAAATGAACCAAAGCCCCAAAGGAAGCTCTCAATCTTTACTGTTCACTTGAAAGAATATAAAAGTACACAGGGGTTGCATGGGGTTGGGGGAGGGCGGCGACATTATTTTCTCTGGGACAATGGCAGGGAAGCATCTTATTTCCAGAAGCTGAGTTGGATGACGCAGGTATCCCAACCTGGGTTGGGAATTTCCTTGTAGACCTCACCACTTTACCCACTGGGCATCCAAGCCACTGGCTACACTCCCAGATACACTCCTTCCCTGATGTTATCACAGTTCCCCTCCGGTGTGTGCTCCCTCTTCAGGCAGGAGGAGGTAAGACAGACAAAGTCACCTTTCTCTTTTAGGCTTCCTGGTGAGCAGCTTCCCCTCACCAGGTTTTTGCCTGAGCCTCATCTAAGTACAGTAATTCTCAACTGACACTGCAAGATGGATGTTGAACATTAAAGACATGCCTCCTCCGCTTCACCACCAGCTCTGTTTTTCTAATTTTTAAAAATTACTTTTCATCATTCCAGCACACAGAGTCCCTCTTCACAATTTATTTAAGCAATGGGGAGAGGATGTTGTTTACAATTTCACGTTCTGGCTCTCATGTGCTTGTAAAATACTTTATTTTTCTTCAGCCTGATTATATATATATAACTTTAGATAGATTTCCCACTTCTCCATATCTCCCGCTGGGGGTTCAAATGTAAAGGAACCGATGACCTCAAAAGGTCAACCTCATGCAGAAATCAGCAAGATGAAAAATGGAGTTTAACAGTTTGCACAAGAATATTTGCATTCACATTAGCTGCTGCAAATGCAACATGTCTCATCCTCTTGCACTGACAGCAACCGCCTCCAACCCTCCCCAGCCCTGCCCCAGCGCCCACTCCAGAAAAAGAAAGAAGGTGCCTCTCTTGTAGGTTCGCATAACTGCTTTAAAGAGAAGAAACGGTGGGCTCAGGGGGCTACTAATGTTCAACCTTCAGAGAACACTCCTGGTGGAAATGACTTAAAAGCAAATCGTGCGTCAACAGTGGTGGGTGAAACATTCTGCTCACATTGAATATTTTCATTCAAACCTCAACTATGACTGAGAGACTTTATGGCCCAATTGAATGTACTCTTGATAAAAAGAAGTTACCAAAAGCAGAAAGGCTGATACAAAAATAAATATATAGAGGATGCACTAACCTCGTGTACATTCTACAAATGTCTTAGAGGTCTGCTGGTAGACATCATGGTTATGTAACAAGTTGATTTCAAAAAATTACACCCCGGAGCCGATGTGGCTCGAGAGGTTGAGCGTCTGCTTCCCACGTGGGAGGTCCCGGTTCGGTCCCCAGGGCCTCTTAAAAAAAAAAAAAAAAAGCAAACAAAGGAGAAAATCAACTCAGTGGAGCCCACATGGTTGAGTGCCGGCTTCCCACATGCGAGGTCCCGGGTTCAATCCCCAGTCCCCGTTTACTTTAAAAAAGAAAAATAAAACAAATTTTACACCCTTTACAGTTACATCCAGATACAACAGATGAGGGCAAGTCATTAAACATTCCTGCAATTCAAATAGAAGGAAAGAAATTAATTTTTTGCTTAGGAAAAAAAAAAGGGGGAGGGGGGGTAGGGAACTTGTGATGAGAAATCTGTACCAATCTTCCCGAATAACGAAGTTAGGAAGGAAACACAGATCTGGTGACTTGGGGCTGGAGAACTAACGTAGGGTCCTGTGAAACAGAAGGCGGGGCCTGATAGGCATCACTATCTAGGGTTACTTGGTTAGGCTAGTCCGGAGCAATTAAACCTCCTGGTTCCCCAAACACACCCAAGCGCCGGACTTTCCTTTCCTTCTGGCTCTGCCTCGCTGGTTCAGCTCAGTACCGGCCCTTCGGGGTCAAGGCAGGTTGGGGGCCCTCCCCACTCTCCAGACTGCAGAGTAGCCAGCTCGGGTGTCCCTGGCGGACCTCCTCGGCCCCCAACGCCGGGGAGGGAACCGGCTCCTCCGCGAACCGCCCCGGGCCTCGGAGCCCGCAGCTCGCCAGTCCGTGTCACTCGCGTCGTGGGCTTGGGCGAGCGCCGTGGCTCCCTCCCCGCGCTCTGGGTCCGGGCGAGGGCCACGGCGGGCCCCTAGGATTGTGAGGGGTCGGGAGCGGGCGGCGCGGAAGGCAGGGCCGCCTGGGCCGCTCCCCAGCCCTGCCCCAGCGCCGCGCCGCCGGGGGACGAGCAGCTGTTCCCAACAGCTGGGGGGCGGCGGCGCGGGGCGCCCCAGGTGCAGCCGCGGCCAATCGCAGGCGTCCGGCCCGCCCCCTCCCCAGCCCGGCGCCGACCCCCGGCCCGCGGGGGAAGGGAGCAGAGAGGTGCCGCGCCGTCCTCCGCACTCGTCTTCCAGCTTCCGCGGCGGGAGGGGCAGGGCCCGAGTCGCAGGCGCGCGGAGTCCCCCTCCGGCCCCCGCGCCGTGTCCCCCGCGCCCCCACCTCCGCGCGCGGACGCTCTCACCGCGGACCCGACCCACGCCGCCCCCGAGACGCCTCATTTCCAAGAAAGAAAACTCTACCTCCAAACGCACCCCCTTCGCGGCAGGACCGCCGCCTC
>JAQZBX010027200.1:0-28497 GCA_029593785.1 Cabassous unicinctus
AAAAAAAAAAAAAAAGGCAAAACTTCAGTGACAAAGAGCAGATGAGTGATTGCTAGGAGCCAGGTGTGGGAGGACGGGACTAACTGCAAAGGGGCATGAGGGAACTTTTTGAGGTGATGGGACTCTTGTATATAATGATTGTGGTGGTTACATGACTGATATATTTGACAAACCACATCAAATGCACACTTAAAATTGGTGAATTTTATTATATGTAGATTACACTTCAATGAAGATGATTAGAAAAACTAGAGAAAACAACAAAAAATGACTTGTGTTTCTTAACTTTCCATCCCATTTCTTTCAAATGACAAAATTAATTACAAAAAGTTTTCTCCCTCAATAACTTGTGAAAAAAACGTTCAAGCCATGCTGTCTAGCCTCTAAATTCCCTCATGATCACTTGATTTACCTCGAAGAGGATGGAGCTGAGGGCAGCACGGATGGCTTTTGAGGGCTGGCCTGAACTACGTACAAAGAGCCAAGATACCTGGCACAGAACTGGTGATGGAACCCCAAGCACTATCCATATATATTCCTAAATTCTTTCAGTGTCTTCCAAAATAAATTTTTCTAGATCCACATGTTCTTCTATTACTTTCAGTTCTCACCTACTCATTTACTTAAACACTAACTCAGTTCCGGTATCACCCCCTGGGGCCCTGTCTGCCCCGCCTGTCCCCACTGACCCGTGAGCAATGTTCATTGCTTCCTTGACCTTGAGGAGGACTCTACTCCCAGCATCTCCCAGAGGGAAAGTGTTCTGCAAGCTAACACTCATCAATCAAATCTACTCATCAGCCTGCCCCAGGGAAAGTCTGCCTCATTACAATAACTGACCAAAGAAACTAAATGAACTACAGATGATGATTTGGGGGAGGCGGGGGAATGTTTTTAAAAGAAAGGAAAAAGTGAGAGATTCTGGCCCCCACTTCCTGTCCAGTCTCCTCTCAATTCTCCTAGGCCCATCCCAGGTCCTGTTTACCATCACGATTAAGCTCCCACAAACCTTCCTTCCTGCCAGCTCCCTCGCCAGATGGGAAGCTGCTAACATCTTCCAGCTACAGTGACCTCCTCCTTACATCATTCACAAAGGCATTCCATTTTCCAGGCTAATTTTCTCCCGACCTCTCTATTTCTCAATCACAAGAACAAACACAGTCCATTGCTTATCAAGAGTTCATTGATAGGGAAAGATATCTGCCCTCGTGAACTGAAAAAACATTGGTTCTCCCCACCGTTCCCTCACCTCCTCCCAATGGCACAAAATCCCAGCACTCTCACCAGCTAGAATGGAGGAAAAGGAAAGAGCAGATGAAGTAATGTATTTTTATTAAAGCATAAAATGCACGTGTTATCTTGAGCTGTTCAAAGTACAAAACCCACTCAGTGGACATCAGGGATAAGCAGTTCAGCTTTGAGTATCTAAATTTCTCCACATCCCCAGAGCCAAACCACGCTTGTGCCCAGACTCACGCAGCAAGCCAAACTCGGCCAGATTCCCAAGCATTCAGCACTCCCTGGGAGGACAGAGTCCCCAAAGACTGCTACATGGAGAGCTGCAGTCCACACCGAGCCAGGGGGAGCCTGGAGGGTGGGCAAGAGGCTGTCAAGCTCCAGTTCTCACTGTCAGCCTAGGCACCCCACTTTAATTCTCCAGACCTCAATTCCTTTCTCGATAAAATGAGTGACTTGCTGAAAAGCTGCAGGGCTCCCCTCTGCTCACAGAAAAAACTCCTTAATATGGCATTTAAAGCCCTCCACGATCTGACCCTGTTCCTCCTTTCAAGTCCCTCTTCTTTGCATTCTCTTTATCAACCCTCCATGTTCCATTTCTAGCAGACAACTTATTCTCTGGAGAAACCGTGGGTTTTCACACCTCCGTGAATTTGTTCATGCTACTCCTTCAAGTGGAATGTTTATTCTCACTTCCACCCCCCTTCTCCAAGTAAAACCCTTCAGATGTCCTCTGAGTATAACCCCCTTCAGAAAATCTAATTTCACCCTGCCTTATTTTATAGTTCATTGTTGAAAAACTGTCTTCCCCACTAGATTTTAAGTTCCGTGAGGGTAAGGCCTGTGTCTTATCTATTTCTGTATCTCTACAATCCTGGACTCAGTATTTTGCTCACACATGGCCCATAATCAGTGCATTTTATTTTATCTCTATGTCCCCTTTCACCTCAAGCAGTTATTACTTAATTCTATGTATCAGATTAATGGGAAGAGATGCAACATCTGAGCAGCCACGACACCTCCCCTCCGTCTTGGTTCTGATTTACAGTTACTGAGCTCTCCCTGTTCCTCTCTTAGGCACTGCAGCAGTTTGGCAGTTTGATATAGTTATGAATTTAAAAAACGGATATTGGATTATGCTTGTAAACTGGTCTGTTAATCTGGGCATGATTAAGTTATGATTAGGGCGTTGACTGGGCCACGACAGTAGGGCATTTGAGCCCCACCCCCTGGTGGGTAGGGTCTCAAAGATAAAAAGACATGGCAAAGGACAGAGTAGTTGGAGTTTTGATGGTGAGTTTTAATGCTGGAGCCCGGGGAAGTAAGCACACAGAAAAGCTTGGTCATGGAGAAGGAGAGAAGGCCCTGGGAAAAGAGACAAGCCGTTCACCTGACAGTTCACAGCTGGCCTTGTGGAGAGAGGCAAAGCCTAGAGAGCCTCATAGTCTACAGCTGACCTTGTGGAGGAAACAGAGGCGCTGAGCCCGGAGAGAAACAGCCCCGGGAAGAGAGGAACCCAAGAAGTCTGAAACCTTGGCAGATGTCAGCCGCCATCTTGCCCCAACACGTGGCAATGGACTTTGGTGAGGGAAGTTATTTATACTTTATGGCCTGGTAACTGTGGGCTTCTACCCCAAATAAATACCCTTTATAAAAACCAATTTCTGGCATTTTGCATCAGCACCACTTTGGCTGACTAATACAGGCACTTATCACATTCAACCATATATGATAGCTATTTGTGGACTCAGCTTAAATAAAAGACAACCAAAGTGTTCCCCTCGGGCCCTACATCTTTCTGTAGAATGGGAAAACACTCTATGCTTTATATGGCTTGTTAAGTGAATGAAGATCCCATGTCCCCAATCACTGCAAAAGTGCCCCAGGTCTGGCATCTAGCACCACCCACTACCACCCCCAAAGTCAAGCATGACACCTGGGGTACTACAGGAACTCTGAGAGTCATGGAAGCAACAGTGAAATAACCCTGCTTTACATTTCTTGTTCTTCCCCAGTGCCAAGGATAAAGTAGGTGGATGATGATGATGATGATTAATTAGCTTCTGTGTAGCATATCTTACAGTTTATAGAATTTTATGCAACAAACAATCAATGCCCACTTTGTGTCAAGCAGCTTGATAAATGCTAAAAATGGTTAAGACAGGGTTTCTGCTCTCATGTGTATTATTTTAGCTTCAAAACAATCCTATGAGGCAGCAGTTAGGGTAGATATTATTTTCCTCATTTTAAAGATGGTGAAATTGAGGCTCAAGAGAATAAGTGAACTGTTCAAATAAGAAAAATGGTACAGATGGGAACAGATGTAAACCCAGATCTGACTCCAAATCCCACCCTCCTTCTCCACCACAGCAAGCAGACTTTGACAGATTGGAGAGGACAGTTTGAAATTCCTATACTCTTTTCACAGATCCTGAGCAGGACAAGCCCAAAACAAAATTCTAAAAATTTAGCAAAGCCTGTTTTCAGGAGCATCCCTCCCTGACCAAGTACGTAGGGCCTCTTCTGCAGTGCCTTCGGAAGATACTGTCCTCCTCTCTCAGCAGCAGTGCATCCAATTCAACTCAGTAAACACTAGGAGCGCCTGCTAAGAACAAGCTGCTCTGCCTGAGCTCAAGGTAGCAAACATGAGTTGGACAGGTTTTAACGCTTAAGGAGGTTTTTTTTCCTTTTTTTTTAAGATTTATTTTATTTATTTATCCCCCCCTTGCTGCTTGTGCTGCTGTGTCCATTCGCTGCGTGTCTTCTCTGTGTCTGCTTATCTCCCCCTTGCTGTGAGGTCTTGCCGCATCAGCCCACGGCGCCACGCCGCGCGAGCAGGCCTGCCCTCACAAGGAGGCACCAGGAAGCGAACCCAGGGCCTCTCATATGGTAAACGGGTGCTCTGCTCTATACATTGCGCCACACCCGCTTCCTGCCGTGAGGTTGCTGCATCAGCCCACCGCACCGCTCAGGCCGGCGTGCCCTCACAAGGAGGCCTCGGGACGCCAACCCGGGCCTCCCATATGGTAAACGGGGGCTCTGTCCACTGAGCCACACCCGCTTCCCATCTTAAGGAGGTTTTAAGCTTACATCCCACCATTTCATTCTCAGCCAGACTGAAGTTTCACTCTTCCCCTTTATAAATTCCATCCTGCTAAGTCACAGATATGCAGTCTAGATGACAAGTTAGCCTGTCATTTCCTTCTCAAGAATTATCTATATGCATCCCAACAAGATCCTTCCTATATGGCAATCTTGGCAAGGTCCTAGGGGAGGTGTCTGTGGCAGACACGGGCTAATGATATCCCCTCAAATTACTCTCCGACTCCAAGACAAATCCAGGTTTGTGGTTCAAGTTCATAAGTATGAAACCCTCTGACACCACAATCATCACAGAAATGAAAATTACCATTTGAGGAAAGCATTACCATCCCCTTTGGAGACATGAGGGCAGTTTGGGACAGACAGAGAGAGGTTTAGGGGCAGAGCTAAGCCACAGAACTTGGTTCACAGACCAAGTTCATTCTAAGTTCACTCCACATGTATAGTCCTCTCAGGGTAGAATTTCAAGACTGTTCTTCCTCACAGCAGGAAGAACAAGGCACTAGGGCCCCATCAGTGTAGTAGAGTGGAAAGAAACCTAGGCTACATAGGCCCAGGAAACCCAAGTGCCAGCCTGGCTCCACCACTAACTGGCTGTGTGGCCTTCGCCAAGTGACAACCTCTCAGCCCCTGCCTGGGCTGGCCCATCTACAAAACATACAGCTTGCCCACAAGCATGCCAAAAAGAAATCTCTTCTAGACCTAAATGCTAAAGCTCTATGTACAACAGGGTTAATATTACAAAACTCAAAGGACAGTATTATTTAGCACAAATTATGTCCTTCTGGATTCAGAGATGTGGAGATCTCTGTGACAGATGAACACAGGGACCAGCTCAGTTACTGTCAAACACTGTATTCACACCAGAGTCAACAACAGTGGCTCAGGCCACTTTGGGAAAAAAAAAACATGATCACAAATAGGGTCTCTGATCATAAAGAACTTACAATCAAATTGAAATACACAGCACACATGTCAAATGGTATAAGAAAAATTTATCAAGTGATTGGTAGAAATGAGAAGAAGTTATTGTTGTAACTATAGGGAAAGAGAACAAATTAAAACACTGTGGTATAATGAAAATTTTGGCTAGTCTTTGTCCTCAGTTCCTGGGGAAGCAACCTCTAAATCGCTGGAATTTCCTGTGATAAGAGGATCTTTTGTTCTTCATGGTGGGCCCAGAACTATACTTTGTAGTCCATATGCTAGGGACACGACATGGAGGGGTCAGCCACACCTACAGTCTTAGGGTTGGGGGCTGGTCCCACCGGAAAGACCACCCGTGTGATAAGATGGTTGGGTTTTATTTAATTTTATATTGAAATATATCATTCATACATAAATAATAAGTGTATAGTAAAAGTTGTGAACTTACAAAACAAACATGCATATCATCATACAGGGCTCCCATACATCACCCCACCACCAACACCTTGCATTGTTGTGGTACATTTGTTACAAATGATGAAAGAGCATCATTAAAATATTACTACAAACTATAGTCCATGTCTTACATTTGGTTTATTTTCCCCCACCCCACCTATTAACACCTTGTATTAGTATTATAGATTTGTTATAGTTCACGAGAACATTCTCATATTTGTTCTATTAACCACAATCCATCATCCACCATAGAAGTCCCTGTGTTATACAGTCCGATGCCTTGTACAATCCATCCAAAATGTACACTCAGTGGCTCTCATTTTTATCACAGAGTTGTGCTGTCATCACCTCAATTTTAGAATGTTTTCCTTACCTCAAAAGGAAAAATCCCATAGACCCCCCCCCCGCTACTGTTGACCCTTAGAATTGATATAGTATTGTCTTTGCCACTGATGCAAAAATATTACAATATTACTGTTAATGGTGGTTGGGGTTTGAGCTATGTCATATCAGCCCACCTCCCAGACATCTGGGAGGGGAGGGAGGCTACAGCTTGAACTCAATCACATGGACAATGATTCTATCAATCTGCTTATGTAATAAAATTCCATATAAACTCAGGACACACAAAGCCCGATGAGCTTCCACAAATGGTAAGACACATCTCTGTGCCAGGAGGGCAATGCATTCCTACTCCACATGGAGAGGACGTGGAGGACTGCATTTGAGATGTTTCCCAGATCTCACCCTGTGCACCTCTTCTTTTGGCTTCTTACTTGTATCCTTTTACTATAATAAAACTATAAACTTAAGTATAGCACTTTCAGTCAGTTCTGTGAGTTCTAATGAATTATCGAATCCGAGGGGGTGGTGGGAATCCTTGTATTTGTAGCCTGTTGGTGAGATGTGTGGGTGGCCTGGGCCCCCAAACTTGTGACTGGTACTAAAGGGCAGTCTTGTAGAGGAGCCCTTAACCTGTGGGACCTGGCCTAACTCCAGATAGTTAAAAGTCAGAATTGAATTGAGTTACTGCAGTACTTGATTGAAATTTGATACCACGGACACACACACTGAACATCCATGTATCTGGTGCTTTATAGACATTATCTTGCCTAATTCTGAGGTAAGTATTATTATCAATATTTAAAAAATGAAGAAACCAAGGCTCAAAAAGTTAACTTACATTTAGCTAACTAACAAGCAGGTAGCAGGAATAAACAAGATCTACACCCTCGACTGTGACTCTTTCCTTTATATTCCAGTATTTTCCCCATAATTGAAAAATGAAGAGTTCCACATAAATTATACAGTAAATATGACACCAAAACAACAAAGGGATTTTAAGAAATCACTTTGTTGGAAAGCCTAGAGAAACATTATTATATATTTTCCTGTTTTCTTATATAGAAAATGCTGAATATAAATCTTCCTTAATACTCAGAATTATTAGGAGCACCAGAGAATGTCTCACTTGTAATATTATGATGCTCTCATTGGTTATGGGATGTAGCACCACTGGCCATTACACGGAATGGGCCCCCTCCACTGTGCTTTTATTCTGTGCCACCTGTCTTTCTCACTGCTGTCAGCTGGTCCTCCTTCCAATCGGCTGCTGCCTTCTTCATCTACCGTCTGGCCTAGACTCTAGGGCAGCTGAGCTTAGAGGCCTTTTCTGTTGACTTCTGGTTCCTGGATATGTTCCAGATGGCAGAGGTTGCTAAAAGTCTGACCTCTAGATAAGTGGAGCATAATTATGCCTAAGAGCTGGGAGGACACATAATAAAGAGGTTATCAGAGAGAGAGAGAGAGTGTGTGTAGGGGAGTAAGGAATGGGGCAAAACAGTGACAGTTTCCTGGGTCAGCTGAGTTTTGCACCAGATTTTAAACCCAAAAGACATGAAGTTTAGGGTAAGGAGGATAGAGAAAGGTTAAGCATGTACGAAATTAACAGTCATAGCTTCCATTTACTGAACACCTACACTGTGCCTGGCACCGGCCTACGTAATTTCTAAACACTGCCTCATTTAACTAATGATTTAATATCATTCCCAAATTTCAGAATGAGGAATCTGAGGACCAGACAAGAATTTAAGAACAAAGACACACAGGCTAATCAGCAGCAAAGGCAGATTTGAACCCTGGAACACACATGCCAAAGCCCATGCTCCTTCCATTGTATCGTGTGGCCTTAAAAAACCTATCTAAAAGCAGCAGCCATCCAATCCACAGAAGCACACAAATCAAAAAGCTAAACTATGGTCAGAAAGAAGCACATGAGGTAATAAGATCCATGAGACCAATATCCTATTAGTGAAGCAAATTGCTAAACAGCTTCACCCAGTGCAGACGAGCCAAGTTGACCATCTGAGACTCCCCAGGCATCTGGTGATGGAGAACCATTCCAAGATGGCTGGCCTCTCTGGCAAAGGGCAAGCCAGTCTCCTTAATTGAGGAGCAGAGTTCATCCTCATCAGTATCTCCAGCTGCTGCCTCCCCAATATGAGACCCATGCAGCTTGTGTCATCAAAACTCATGAATAGACAGACTGCTGTCAGGCAGAAGACTCTTCTCTTCAATTAAAAATATTACCAGATGATTTTTCCACACATACATCCTGGCCCAGGGGCTTGTGTGGAAGCCATTAACTTCTCAGGAACATGCCTTTCCCACACAGAGAAGCCATTATGGACTAAATTATTTAGACGTGCAGATAAGGACAAAGAGTACGAAAGACAGAAAAGCAAGAAAGGCATGTTATACTAAAGATTACTGAGCCGAAAACATTTTACAGGCTTCTTTTTATTCTGGATCCAGGACAAAACTTACATTCACAGCGGAATGATTCAAAATTTCACACAGGTTCACCTTCTCCATGTAGTAAATGGGTTACTGAAAAGTTACATGCAAATCAAAATCTGGTTAAGTCTACCTATATTAAATGTCTTGGGAGACTGGCTGAAATGACAATCTGTTTTGATACTCATGGTTTTGATACTCATAGTTTTAAGGAGACTTTACAGGGAACCTCATCCATTTTACTCACAAATGTCAAGCTGCCCAAAGTCAAGCAGTTCATCAGGGGCAGAGCCAATGCCCAGAAACCAGGTCTCCTGCTGCCCAAACCAGAGCTCCTTCCCCATCCTGGATCTCCCCCCATCCCCCGGCTCCTGTTCTTTTAAACAGGACCTTTAAGCTTAAATAACCACCCCTTCCATACATGGCTTTTAGGTTTTGATTATTAAATAATCACAGGTAGGGCTCACCTTTCTTGCATCCAGGACCCAACAATCACAGTAAGAAAATATTTACAGAGAACTGTTATGTGCCAGGCACCCTTCTGAGCACCAGGGATCTGGCGGTGAACAAAACAAAGTCTCTGCCCTCATGGAGTGTCAAGCACTGTTCTAGTGAAGAGGCAGGCAATAAACCGATAAATGTATGTCATTTAATGCCAGATAATGATGACTGCTACAAAGAAAATAAAGCAAAAGGAAGCTTCATGAGGCAGTGATTTTTGAATGCTTTGTTCACTAATGTATCACCAATATCCAGCGGGTACTCAATACATATTTTTTGTCTAAAGGAACAAATAGGAAGTGAAGAGTAGGGCTATTTTAGATAGGAAAATCAGGGAAAATGTGAGGAAATATTTGAGCAATACATACAAAAAAGTCTTAAAAACTAGTGTAGGTTATAGAAGGTAATGATCATCTCTTCAAGAAATGACCAAAAATAAAGCTCTGATTAATTTTTTAGGTGTTTTGCTTTTTTTTTTTTTTAATATGTAGACTGCCCCACACCTAACACAATGAATGACCCAGAGTAAGCACAGAATAAATCAATTGGGGCTGCAGGATGGCTCCATTTCAGGTAGCTCTCCCACTCCCCACCTTAGGTGTTTCCAGAACCCTGGAATAGTAGCAGTAACAGCAGCTGCAGCTGCAGCAACCCTGGAGTCAAGAGGTTCCATACCACACCCATCAAAAGATCTAGAAAACACCTTCCTCAACAAAGGCATTATGTGTCTTTATCAGACCAGAGGCTCCTGCAAGGGAGGTACCCAGCTCTCTGTATTCAAAATCAAGCAGAGTTCCTGGAATCATAGTCTACTGATAACAATATCATTATTCCCACCTTGTACTAAACACCTACCATGTGCCATGCACTGGAAAGGGCATTTAATTTATACATTATCACTTTTACTCTCCCCAATCAATCGAAGAAACGATTCAAAAATGTTAAGCAGCTTGCCCAAGGTCAATAAGAGATAAAAGTTCACAGCCAAACCTGGACACCTGTCTGATTCTCACTTTTTACCTTTACATCATGGTAGGTGTTCAATCAGTGCTAGCTAAACGCACTAAATTCAAACATCATCAATTCACCCTGTAAAACAAGTAATTTCTTTCTGCAGAAAGGCTAGATAATTTAACCAAGTCTAAGCCATTCTTTTCACAAAGGACTAGTGAAAGTGTTTTTCCTCCATGTCACATATTCTAACTATTTTGTAAATAAATACATATTAACTCCATCTCCTGCTCTTTTAATAAACACTCCTGGGTTCCTGGTAAAGAGTTCGATGGACAGTCAATATACACTGTCTACACCGTGGCACAATCTTAATGCGATCCCAAGTTAATGATTCTGTCCTTCAGCCAAGCAAATATCAATGACACTGAAGGAGAAGGGCCACTGAAGATGCTCAGTTTAGTTTGGTGTCTTTAGTTCAATGTCAAGTTCTTACCATGAGTGTTATCAGTATCCCATGCTCTGTGTTAGGTGCCATACATGTGTTCTCATAAAGGGTTCTCTGTTCTATTCAGTTCATAATACCCGGAACTTTATTCAGGGATCTTTCAGGGCCCTCTATGCCTATGCAGAGTAACATCACTTAAGCTTCCAATGTCAAGCATTTTCCTACTTAATCCCAATCTTAATGCTTATTAAAGCACTCTATATTTGAAGGCCTGAATATATTCAAACGCTTTTAATAGATTAATTCATATAAAAGTGTTTGTTCCCACTAATCCCAAAAAGAAGCTTCATAACATACTTCATAAAAACTAAAACACACACACACAAACACTTCTCATTTTAGGGAACAAAATTTGCTGGCTTTTACAACACTATTTCTTAATTATTTTTATCTGCCCACACAACTAGACTGTGAGCCCTTGAAGACTCATATTTAGAATTCTCAGCAACTGGCATAGTAGACAATCCAACTGCTTGATGAATGAATGAATGAATGAATGAATACACACCAGAATGACCTAGTTATATAGTCATTCTACTTCAACACAACACAAGCATCTACTTCTCTAAGCGGAAACTCTACGTATTCTCCAATCCCTACCTCTATGAAAAATATTTATATCTTTAATTTTCTACCAAACTAGATCTTGAAAGTATCTTAATTAAATCATCTGCATGATATCCAGCAAGCAGATGCTTTTAAACAAAATATCATTTTAAAGGGTCATTCTCTGATTTAGTTTCACTTTCTATCTGAGCTCCTAAACTAACAATGATTAAAATTCTGTGGACAAAATGTTTATTATTAAACAGTTTTCAAGGCTCACTAGGGCAAAACATTCCTATTCTTGTAAAATGAAGTACAAACCTTTGTTAATCCATAAGCCTTCTCTTGCTGATAGGTAAAGCTGTCATTCTGTGTAGGCCAAAATAAAGAAGATGCACAAGGCTGCTTGAGCTCCCTTTTCGAGCAAAAGCGTGTGTGTGTGCGCGCGTGTGTGTGTGTGTGTGTGTGTTTAGTGTAAACTGGACCTCAGTTACATCCAAGCAGGATCAAGTTCCTATACCTAATTGAACAGATGTAGAGTCTCACCTGGCAATTATCATACAACCAAAACCTGCTTCCCTATCATCATGATTTCTCAAAGGGAATTTTCCTCCATAAAGGCAGTAGGAAAAGAAAGAAAAGTTGGAGTGGTAAAGGAAATCAGAAAAAAAAAAGTGGTAAAATAATGATCAGCTGTCAATTCTCTCTTTGAACCTATCCTTCTATCATGAGGAGCCACAGGCTTTCAGGTCACTTCTACTAGCAGGGATCTGGCCACCAGTCCTTCTCCCCAGCAGCTTCCCACTATTCCAACACAAGTGTTCATTCCAGGCCAGGATGAAGGCACATCCTGCACCCATCACCATCAAGCCAGACACAGCTGCTACAAGGTGCTGGGTCTACTCAAAGTTTGCAACATCCAATGTCCCAGGTGGCAATCCTCCTAGAAGAAAAGGTTTCTAGAAACATATTGTCAGAGGTTACTGTAAAACCTTAATGCACTTATTCAGCAAACATTTACCTAGCACACCAAATGTGCTGGCACTGGGTTAGCTTCTGGAAAAGCAAGTGAGAGGCTCAGCTAGGGAATGAACCTAGACTTCCCATGGTCCAAGCTAGAGCTCTGTCTGCAAACTACCAAAAAGAACGCTGATCACTACTGTCTGGCCAAATAAAAAAGTTTCATTCCAATACAGAGCACAGACCTCTGGCCTGGCTTCCAAGGAAGGAAACGCATACACACTAACCTCCTGTGAAGTATACATGTACCTTCACCTCCTTTTTCATATGAGGAATCTAGAGCCAAGAGGTCAACCGACTTGCCCAAAACTACAGAGCTACCAAATGGCAAGAAATTCACATCTGCCTAATTAACAGAGTTCTTAATCTGTATAATAAGCCTCCCCATAATGAAACTTATTTGGACCCCAACATATGGAACCAAGAGGCTCCTCTGTCTGCCAGGCCCTTAGCCCTCTTTTTGCCTGTTGAATTCATCCTTCAAGGCCCAGATCAAAATATCATTCCTTTCTTTTCTCCTCCCTTCCCTTGATTTGGCATCATGTCTGGCATAAAGTAAATTATGTAAATTAAGTAAATTATACTGGCATCTTTGTAAATGTTGGCAAAATTGAAAATATATGTGTCCACAATAGAAGAATTGTGGTACATTCTTCGGCTGAGGCATGAGCATTTACTCAAATCAATTAAATTCATATTCATGTATGTATGTATAAACTCAAGTCCAACTATGTATAAGAAACTCATCTAATCTTACCATAGCTTTACAAAGTATCAATAGGACAAAGACATTCTAGAAACCTTTCACTGAAAACTATTAGGAAAACAGTTTTACATGCACAACAGTTCAGCCAAAACTTCTGCAACATCATTTCTTAATATCTTCCTAGACATACGCAGAATTAAGAAAGACTGTTGTCCTAATAAACATGCTGAGGTAAGAACAGTTAATTTTAGAATGTTTTTGTACTAATCCTTATACTCAGATAAGTTTGTGAAGACAAACTGAAAATCTTGTCTACGTTACCCTAGGAAGTTATCTATTATTTTTTCATCCTGACTAAATTCCTTTCTAAAGACCACCCCCAAAAGTAGCAGTGCAGTGACAAGAACTCATCTTGAAAACAGAAGCTCAAGATTTAAATATAGCCCTGCTTCTCATCACTATGTGGCCCTTGGTAATTACTTAAACGTCTCTATCAGTATCTTCTTCTACAAAACTGAGGATGCCACCTATTTAAATTTTTTGTACCAGTTAGATGGGTCAAAGTGGTTGGCATATAAATGGTACTCAGTTAACATTAGGTGAAATGGGATCCACTTCTCTTATCTTCCAAGAAGTAGGACCTCAATTCCCTCATTTGGAAAATGAGTCTTTGGGCTGTTATGAGAATTACATGAGCTCACATCACACCAATGTCTGGCATATAATAAAGTCTACAGGCGTGATTGTTATTATTATCCACCCCCCACCCCTGCCACCACACTTGGTTTCACTCTACCCAAAATATAATGAAAAACTGAAAGGTCAACAGAGCTATAATTAAAAAGATCACACCCCACAGGAGTGACTATTTACGTAGAATAGTTGCTGTCAATAACTCTGAATGTACTATATAATTATGAAGTGTAGTACAGCTAATTCTCAAATCCCAAAATGATGACACAAAATCTGTGTTTACCCCACCAAAGGGAAGTCACAGCATTAAAAATGTAAGATAATTTATCATATTAACAAACTAAAAAGGGAAAAACATATGGTCATCTCGATAGGTGCAGAAAAAGCATCTGACAAAATTAAACAACCATTCATGATGAAAACTCTCAGCAAAGTCAGAAATGAGCAAGGAAGTTCCTCAACCTGATAACATATATCTACATAAAACCTGGTGGCTACACTTAACGGTGAAAGACTGAATGCTTTCCCCTTAGGATTAAGAATGAGGTAAGGATGTCCACTCTCACCTACTGCTACTCAGTGCTGTATTGGAAATCCTAGAGATTGCAATAAAGCAAGAGAAATAAATAAAAGGCAAACAGATTGGAAAGGAAGTATGACATGGTTATCTAGGGAGAAAATTCAAAAAAGCTACAATGAGCCACCAATAAATTAGTTTAGCAGAAGGGAAGGTTTTGGGATAATGGGAATGTTTTATTCATAATTGTTGTAGTGGTTACATTTTTACATGGGCAATTACAATTGTGTGTGGTAGTTCATTTGCCAGAGCTCATCAAATGGTTCACTTAAAATTGGTGAACTTTATTGTATGTAAATTATACTGCAATAATGGTGACCAAAAGAGGAAACAAGTATCTCACCATTCCTCAACTCACTGCCCCCTTTCCCCACACAAACACAAGACACTACTTATACCTCAAAAACTTCAAGATGCTGTGATTTCCATCTCCAGAGAGACTATTACATCAGAAAAGGCCCTTAAGAAAAACATTTTAGGTCATACCAGGGACAAAACAGCTTCCACATGAGGCTGGACAAAAGTGATTTGGATTCCACAGTCCAGTAAGACAATGCTTACTGAATGTGACTGAAGCCCAATAAAGCTGTGGACAAGGAAAGTACATTTGTTTACAAAAACCTGGAATGTTAAAAGTGAGGTTGTCAAATATCAAGGATTTTCCCTAGTCCAGCCCTCTAGTCTTACAGATGAGGAAACTGAGGCTCTGAAAGAAGTAACTTCCCCAAATAACATAAAAGTTTCAGTTTTAAACCAAAGATAAGAAGGAGATGAGTTTTTAAAAACAGAACCAATACAAAGAATCATTATATAATTTGAATTTGTAGTTATGTGCATAATTAATAAACTAGTCTGCATGAAAGACTTTGTGATAAAAACAGCATTTATTGAGCACCGACCACATACCAGGCACTGGCTTAAGAGTTTTACAACTATTGACTCATTTAATCCTACCGGCAATCCTATGAGGTAGGTACTATTATTTCCCCTGTTTTACAGCTAAGGAAACTGAGGCACAGGGAGGTTCATTCACCCAGGAAGTGGCAGAGCCAAGATTCACTTTCAAGTAATGTGGCTCAAATAGGAACATTTACAGCATGCTCAAACTGGGCTGAGTATTTTATACATATTATTTCATTTAATTCTTCCAACAATAACCCTATGAAATGGGCATCACCATGCATCCACATTTTACAAAAGAGGAAACTAAGGCTAGAGATGAGTAAGTGGTGGAACTTTGATTCAAACTCCAGCAGTCAACGGACAGAGCTGTGGCTGTCACCAACACATGGCACCACCTCCCAATAGTAGACAGAGGGAAAACAGCAAGTGCATGCAAGAAAACGTTTGGACTACACATTTGCCCACAATAACCACACAGAACATGGAAATACAAATTAGAGACAGAATGCCACTCACCTTTCTTTACCTACTGTTCACTTTTTTAAATTTACCATCCTTCCCCATACCACCACCCCGTCACCTATCTCCCCCATACCACCAGCCACCAGTTCCACCATCCACCCCACATCACCATCCAGTCCACATCCATCACCACCCATACATCCACCATCCACCCCAGATCACCATCCACCCACCTATCCCCCCCCATCACCATCCCCTCCATATCCATCCCCAGCCCCACCCCCACCAACCCCTCCACCCCATCATCCTCCCCACCCCTACAGTTCACTTTTATTTTGAAATAGGAATTAAGACACTAATTTCAAAATCTACCTGTACGTGAAGAAACCTGATCATCTCATAGGTTTTTCTCAAGACCGCCAGTCTCCAAATCAAAGGAAAAATGTCGAGTGCTCACTGTTTGCAATGTCCTTTACTAGAAGAATAACACCGATCCCTATCTCCTGGTGGCTCAGAATCTAGCCTTTCAATCTTATAGTGGAGAGACAAAGTGGGTGCTTCCTAAATTGCAGAAAGTAAGCAGAATCCTAATCATTCCAAAGGTATCAAGTATCTTTTAATCTAAAATTCACAATGCAAATGAAATAAGTTCCTACTCCAGCCTTAAGAGTTGAGGCATTGTTAAAAACTCCATTTTCATTCACTTATAAAAATCAAGTCAGACGTCATCCTTCAGTGGACTTCACCATTTGCAGCAGGTGGAGTTTTGTCTCTCTTCAGTTGACAGAGGCTCTGGGCCCCTCACCAGCTGCATGGACTCAGAATTTAAGATGTCTCCAGTGGTCACGCATCGTAGAAAACAACGTAAAAGACCTTCAGCAGCTAAAAGTAAGCCATAGAAGCCTCCTCTGCCAACTTCTTATTTTCCCTAAGGGGGCTACTTAAAAGACGGTGAAGACATGCTAAGCATTGAAGAATCACGGTGGAATGTGGCTGATGATTCAAAAGGAAATGAAGATAACCGTAAGCAATGCCAGAATTCTCAGTTAGATGATGCCAGTGGCAGGGACACTCGGAAAGAAGGGCTTTTCCGGCGATTTGATCAAGAGATTCATATAGAGCAAGATTGTGAGAGGCCTTCAGATTATGTCATTGTTTCTACCAACGAAGAACAGAGGGAATATGCAGCAGCCATACATCATCAGCTGCAGGATCATGGCCTTGCGGTGGAAATGATTGGACCTTGCCTGAGTCGTGTCTTACTCGTGCACTTCAGGAAGTTAAACATCATGGCTCCCCATTTTGTGTTCTTGTTGAGGAGTCTAACATAAAACTTTCCTCCTGCACAGTAATTTTGCTTCACGAATCTATCAAAAGCGTTGAGACGCCAGGCCCTTTAGCTAACAGTGAGCATTCCTCATTTCAAGGCAAGAATAACCCCATTGTAGGCAAGCCGCCTCCACTTCTTCCAACTGCTGGCAAGAAATCCGTCCCAGGCCCTGCTCCCCCAGCTCCTGTCAAATCCTCCTTGTTAGGGAACAGACCAGGAGAGGGTCTCCTTCCTCTACAAGGATTCACCAACCCTAATGGTCTACTTCCCCCTCCCCTGCTTCTTTTTTCCTGTTCGGAGTATTTCTGTGCCGAACATAGATATTTGTGACTGGTCATTGTAGACACTGGACCCTTAAGATGCTCAATTGCATGCATTTTAAAATACAATAAAAACTTCAAACTTTTAAACTTTAAAAAAAAAAATCGAAAGTCAGAAAGCAACATGAACGATCAAAGCATGTACAAAACAAGGATCTTTTTTTCTTCTTTTTTTATAACTTCCCCCTACTTAGGCCAGACACCTGGGTGTTTTCCTGGATTCCACCATTCCTTGCACACACACACACACACACAACCAAGAGGTCGCTGAGCCTTGTCCCTCCTGCCTGAGTTATTCCTCCAAGCTGTTCCTGCCTCCCAATCTCCTTGGCTCCTGCTGAGACACAGACCTCAGCCTCTCCCAGCTGAACCCTCATTATCCTATTCCTGGTCCACCAGCCTTGTCTTCCCCACTCCCAGCCCCTGCCTGTCAGACACACCATCCTCAGAGGAATCTTTCTAATGCTCAGAGATCTCTCTGCTGCTCACCAAAGCCTTCTATGGCTTCCCACCACCCACAGGGCAAAGTTTAAGCTTTTTAGCTTAAGGAAGAATTTTAATTAAGAAACTAAAAGTAGTCAACATACCCTCAAAAGAAAATAAAACACCTTTTCCCTGACACAGAAAAGGGGAAAGAGAAAGTAAGCAAAAGAAAAGAGGATTTTAACTGTGCTGGAAAAGTTCCAAATTTTAAAGGCAGAGTGTTTTTAAAAAAAAAAAAGTAAAATGCATTGGGTGTCTCTCATACAAATACGTATATACACACACACAACCACCTACACATACACACACAACAATAGGTGTAATAGGTTGTGCTTTTTTTGTTTTTTTTAACTTTATTTCAACATTAAAAAATGAAATAACAGACAAAAGGCAGCATGACAAACTATGGAAGTATCACTTTTTAAAAAAATCCTTTCCAGGCATATTTATCTTATTTAAACCTAAAAATAAACTCAATTATTTCTCCAGTGTTCCGAAAGATGAATAAATGAGCACAAATCGGTTAAATGACATGACCAAGGTCTCCTTGTTAATGAAGAAAATGGAAAAAAAAAATGCTTGATCATATTCACATCTCATAAAATTAAATCCCATATTCTTTCTTTTTTACCCTTAGCATTGATATAGTAGTACCTTCTCTGCCTTTGCTACAAAAATATTACAATATCACTATAGTCTATAACTATCGTCTGTAAGTTACATTAGTGGTGTTTTTCTCATGTGTCACCATATTCTTAACACCTTGTAAGAGAGGAACATTCTTGTATTCGTATTACCAACCTAAATCCTCATCTACCACCAAAATCACAATATTATACAGTACCTAGATTATCCTCTAGCTGTCTTTCAATTAACATTAACCTCCCTAGACTTCCTCTTTCAGCCACGATCACATTTATAAATCAGCAGTGTTAGTTATACCCATTTTAATTTGTTATAATCAACTCTATCCATTTCCACATATTTACAATCAATCTTATTAAACATTCAACATTCAACAATAGGTTGCTTTTAAAAGAATTCTCTCAATCTTTAAATTTCCCTTTAGCTTTCCAGTAGAAAGTTCTACTTTATGAATTAAGACATTTTATATGGATAATTATTTTTAAAGTGAATCAAATTCAAACTCTATGCCTATACTAAGGTACTTCTAATTTTATTAATCTTTATAACATAAAAATAAGAAATCAAAATACATCCCAGAAGGAGTTCATTTGGCATTCTGCACCATACAAAGTTAAAGGGCAGGAAAAAATAAAACAGGCAAAGATGAGAACATGTAAAGGAGTTTAAGAGGATCAGCATTTTAATCCAACTCTTTGAAGATCTCAATTGACTTAATACACCTGAGTGGCCTGAAATCACTCTATTTCCTGGCACTTGACCATCCATGAGCTTCAGCTTATGAAAATTCTTAAATCACCTTCATCCCGTCCAACTGAAAAAAAACAGGCCCACCAAGAGCTTCCCTCCTTTCATCAGGGAACTGGGGTGCAAGAGCAGCTCTGGCTCTCATTAGGGTGCAGGGCACTGCCCCCTTCTCCTCCCTAACCTCCCTTCCAAGTCACCCCTGACCTAACAAACTCAGCCCAGGGTTTCTAAACCTCAGCACCAGGGACATTCTAGGCCAGGTAATCCTTTGTAGTGGGGGACGGGCCTGTGCATTGTAAGATGTTTAGCAGCATCCCTGGCCTCTAGCCACTCAATGCCAGCAGCACCCCACCTCCCAAAATGCCTCCTCCGGTCCTTGCCCAATGTCCCTAGGGGCAAATCACCCCAGTCGAGAGCCTCTGTTCTAGCCTAACCCGACTCGCCTCGCCCTCATCCTCCAACCACTGCCTGGACTAAGTTCTCGGGGTAACACCCACAGAGTTTCAGACATAACAACCTGCCCTACTTTCTTACATGTCCTCATGCCCAGGCTGTGAGACAAAGTTCCTCCATCTCCCACCTGATCCAACCCCATTCCTCAACTGTCATCCGCTCCCACACCAGCTACCAGTCCCTCCAGTGAAACACTGCCTGCCTCACCCCGGCGATTCTTTCCCAGAGGTAAGAGATGCCTAAATTTTCTCTCTTCTATTCTATTATTTCCCTCCCTTAATGTACCTAGCTTTCCAATCAGCCTGCCAAAAGGCCTCGGGCTATACAAGAGAGCCACTGCTTAGAGATTTAAAACATCCCGCCTCTGTTATATTTGAGTGAGGCCTATAATAAAAACTGAAATAACAGCAAGCCATGGGTAAAATCAGAGCCAGCCAAAGTAAAGGCCAACATTCCACACTGCACTACACGCGCACCTAAGAGAGGCAAAGCCACTTTTGCTACTTCTTATAAATAAGGCTCTGAAAGCAGCTCTGTCCAGAAGAACCTGGCACATACTCCATCCCTGCACGCTGGTACACATGAAGACAAAACCAGCTGTTGGGTTCAAAAGGTCATATAACTCAGTCAGGTTCAAAAATCGAGGCCCCATCTCTAACGCGATTAATTCCATCGTTAGTCACTCTGCAGCCGCACAGAGCCCTGCCGAAACACAAGAGGAAAAATTCCAGTTGGCATGTATCTGGTCAAGCCAGTGAAACACTGCATCTGGAGTAATTCAGCTCGTCGTCAGGAGATATGGACGGGAGGCAGGTTGAGGGATGTGGGTTTTCCTGGAGAAAGCAGAAAAGCAGAGCCATCTCCCGCCTGCACCATTTATCATCAGGAGTAAACTTCACACCATTCTGCAATTCCTCTCTCAACACTTCCCCAAACAGGATGTGTTCAATAAGTGAGTCATGAAAAATGGGGTATTTCTAGAAATCCACTGGAAGGAAGGTGTGGGAGAAAATTTCTAAAGAGAAAGAGAGAGAGCAAGAAAACAATATGAAGAGCGAATTTCTCATTCAAAAGTCCGGAAGTGGGCTCCTGGCTGGTCCTCCACTATCTGGCCTCATAGAGTCTGACCAGCATTTATTCCTACTCCTCTCCCTGCTCAAATCAGTAGTCCAAACAACTGGATCCCTCAAACAATCCGTCTTCCCTGCATCTGGGCCCCAATGACCCATTTAGCCAAACCCTGGGCTCTTAACCTGTTAAAAGTCCCTGTTTCTGGATCTATGAAATGGAGATAAAACCTAATTCTCAGATTATGAGTCAAGCACCCCTGGATGTCTCAGCGGTCTCCTTTCCTCTCCTCCCCTTCACGAAGGCCTCCTGGATGCTCCAACAGGAAGTAATCTTCCTCCCTGCTTCTGAACGCCTACTCACTGCTATCACTATCTCCGTAGGGGCCCTTGCCACATGCTTCCTTGCATTAGTGTAGTTTGTGTACACACCTTATCGCCCTCCCACTAGGCAGGCTGCAGCAGCAGTAGAGGCTACCACCAGCCCTCACCATGTGACAGACTGTGGGCTAAACGTCCCACCCAGGTTTCCTCATCTGATTCTCACATCAATACTGTAACTAGGCAATATTACCATTTTCCCCGTTTTATGGTTTAGGAAGCTGACTTAGCCTTGATGAAAAGCATGAACTCATGAGTCAGAGTACCTGGGGTAGAAACTCTGGCTTTACTACTTCCTGGCTCGGTGATCTTGGGAAAGTTACATAAATCTCTCTGTGTTCCAGTTTTCTCTTCTTTAAACAAGGGGATGATAATAGTACCAACCCACAGAGTTGTTATAAGGCTTAAATACACTTTGCATTTGTAAAGCACTTAGGGCTTGGCATAAAAAGCACTGTGTGTTTGTTAAATAAAATCAGTATGTATTTGCCCACGGCCACGTAGGTATTAACTGATGAAACCAGTATTTGAATCCAGGTCCAACTGGCTTCAAAGCGGATGCTCTAATTGTGTACAGGCCGAGGTATAATATAAGCTCCTCAAGGGAACAGATACTTCTTATTCCTCACTCTATTTCCTACCCTACACATTGGTTGTTCCCTGGCCATCACACAAGTTTTATAAGTATTACTTATAAATGAATGTAATCTCTGAATGAAATCTGAAGAATAGAGATTACAGACACTAAGGAACTACCAGGGCTCACCTGAAAAAGAAAACAGTACAGAGATCATAAAAGCCTCTCATCAGGTAACCCTGATGAGAGTATGTTTATACTGAGTATGTTTATTTTAGGAACCTTCACATTAACAAATAAATTTCCCCAAAAATAAGGGAACAGGGTGACAGGGAAGGTGGTAACAATGGCTTCTCCATTCCTTTGCTATCTGATAGACTCTACGAAGTCCCTACATATCGCCAGCCTCCCTGATAACTGTCACAGGGACACTGGTCACTATCACCAAAACAACTTGTAAGGGTTACACTCTTAGCCCTCTGGGACAATCCTAACTGACTCATACAGTTTCAAAGCCTTACCGCTGAACCTCTCTAATGTGGAACTACTTTGGACCCACTGAGTAAAAGAAAATAAAGAGCCCAGCTTGGCAGCATTCACTCTACCTAATAAGTAGTAATTTAGAAATATAAAGGTAATCCTTGGAGTCCTGCTGGAGATGGATACAGAATAAAACCACAGCTAAGAATATGTCTAATCTTGCATTTCCTTCCTCCAGGGTGGCCAGGTATTCTCAACCCCCTTCTGCACAAGGTCATAGGTACAGTTCCTAAATGCATCAAGTCATTCAAACTTGTTCCTTCTTTTTCAGGGCTCTACATTCACTAATTCGACTTTTTTAACCACTGCTCTCTAAGAATTAGTCACATTCCTACTGCCAGAGAAACAAAATTTCTAGGAACCAATAAGACTGGAGAGACGAGCAACATCAGGTTTCACACCCTGCAATTTAAGCTGTATTTGCTGGCCAAATGTATTCATTCGACAAACATTTATTAAGCATAATTCTGGTGCCAGGGATGCATCATTGAATAAAAAAGTCAAAAATCCCTGCCCCCATGAAGCTTATGATCTAATGGGGGTGGGGCAGTAAAAATAAATTTAAAAGATTATGTAATACGCTAGGAAGTGATACATGCTGGGCAGCTGGGTGAGAAGAGCTGGGTCAAGGGAGCTGAGAGTAGGAAGCAGGAGGCAGGTGCAATTTATACAGGCAATCAGCGTAGGTCTCTTGAGAAGATGATATCTGAAAGAAGTAAGGGAATGAGTCATGTGTTATCCAAGAGAAGAGAGGATCGTTCCACACAAAAGGAACCGTCAATACAAAGGTTCTGAAGTAGAATCACACCTGATGTGTTTGAAGCAAGGAGGCAATGTAGCTGGAGCAGAATAAGCAAAGGAGAATTGAGATTACAGTAGACAATGCAGGATCTTGTTGTTTATCAAAAGGACTTTGGCTTTTACTCTAAGAAAAATGAGGAATCAAACACTAGCAACATTAATTCCATCAACAAATGTTTTCAAAGTGCTTACTGTATGCCAAGCTCTACAATAAGTGCCAGGGAATCAAGCAAATAAGATAAGGTCTCTGCACTCAGAAAGGTCACAGTCTAATGAAAAAACAAATAACCGTAGTGCAATGTGGTCATTACCAGCCAAGAAAGAGGTACATGTGGGGCTCTAAAACAGCAGAGGAGGAGTATCTAGCACATCCTCTGAGGAAGTGATGCTTGTTGAACTTTACAGGATAGGGAGAGATAACAAAATGAAGGAAGTGGCTTTACAAGCAGAGGAACGACATGCACAAAAAGATGGTGACATGGGGCGATGCAAGTGTTCAATGTGGCTGAGACAAAGAGGACAGATGGGGGAGAGTTAAGAGATGGGGCTGGAAAAATAATCTGAGGCCAGATCACGAAGGGCTTTGTGGACTCAAAGTCTGGTCATTATCCAAAAGAGGGTGGATTTAAGTGCAAAAGCTAAAGGCCAAGTCTTTGTTTTAGGAAAACCACTATGACAGCAGTGGAGGCCAGGAAGCCCAGTTAAGAGGCTGTTAAATAATCCAGCTGATAAATGACAGGGGTATGAATTTCGGCTGAGGAATGGAGAGAAAGAGATCAGGATCAAGAGAGATTAAAGCTGCGGGATAATCTACAGGACTAGGGAACCAACTAGAGGTAGACCATGCTGACTTAGAGATACCACTTCCCGAAGGGTTCACTTGGTCAAACAGTGGGAGTTGACTGAGATTGGGCTGGGTGGAGCCTCGGGTGCATGCAAGATGTTCAAGTGAGCAAAGTCTCCAAAGGGAATGTCCAGCATGAGGCATAAGGGATCAGAGCAGCAGGACAAGCATGAGAATATAAAATGCAGATGCTGAGGACACCCAAAGGCGAGGCAGACAGGCAGACCCACAGCTTCAGGGACGAAGCTGAGCAAGAAACAGAGCCTCACACAGGAATGAGCTAGCAAAGGCATGATGGGCTATGCATCCAGGTATCTGAACAAAGGTACTAGGCAGAGCCTGGGCCTCTAGAGGAAGGCAGCTTGATCATACAAATGACTATCATATATTGGCATTCCACTAAACAGGTAGCAGGTATCGTTTCAGGACTCAACCCCAAGTCTGTTTGATGCCCAGGCCATTACCACCGTGCTATAAGTGCAATAAAACTGGGGCTGAAAATTAGACATGATATGATTTAAATTCTATCCCAAGTTCCTCTTGACTCAGGAGAGAGTAGAGCTCAGTTAGAGAGAGGAAGAACATACAGCAGGACGCAGAGCCTGAAAACTAAGTCAGGAGTCAAAAGGAAAACTGTCATCTGTTCCTGGGAAGAGACATGATCCTGGCTAGAGAGAGAGGAAGGAAGGAGTCACACCAGAAAACTCGTCCAACAGATAGAAATGCCTAACCACTGCTCTTCCCGCCCATCTATCCGGCTGGCAGGAAGAGGAAATTCCTCTTGCCCCGATTAGTATAAGAAGAAAAAGGAAGGAAGTGGCACAGGGAAAGTGACCAACATAAAACCACAAACCAAACCAACCCTTTGCAGCGATCCCCTCCCCAGGAAATCAGTAGGTGTTTGTGCTGTCAGGAGGCCAGAAGCTGAACTGTCCCCTACCATGTGGAACAAGCCGAGAGCTTCCCTCACACACCTCAACCTGCAGGTCACACAGGCCCCATAAGCCCAGGCTTGCAGTGGAGATCATCAGGCCCAGCATCTCGGCTGTGCTGTTGTTAAAGAGACTGCTGCTCCCTGTGTCCCTGTTCTCATCAAAACTCTCATCAGTCCAGTCTGATTCAAAGGCTTTTTCAGTGATTAGAAAATGCAGACCATTCTCCTAACACTCTTCCCCCAAACAAGGAAAAAACACCCTCCCCTTCCCCTTACCTGCCCTATTCCCAACCAGCAATGGAAAACAAGAAACAGCCTCCCCACCACGTTGCTCAGGAGATGTGTGGGGACTATATTTAGCATCTTGGTTCTCAGCAGAACTCAGGTCCATGTGCAGAAGCTGCTCTGCTTCCTTCCCTCCCTCCTCTCCCCCTCCCGCCTTCCTGCCGGCTGCATCTACCCAGGGAAAGCTTCTTGCAATCTAGCTGCAGACTGCCCTCTGGGAAATCAGCCACAGCCCCTTTTTTTTTTTTCTTCTTGCTAGTTCCAGTGATCTCCCAGGCCCTGGGCTCAGCCCTTGGTTCCTGTTAGACTTGTGCATGGTAAGTCAGCTCCACTAGGATGGGGCTGCACTGCTCAGCCTTGTGACCCAGGCACACTGTGGTGGGCTTGCTCACTGCAGCCCATATAGTGGTACCATCTCTGGTCCTCTGGGTCCTATAAGTCACCTCACTGGCCTGGTAAGACCTTGAGCAACTAGCCTTGCTCACTCCAGCAGTTTGTTATGACTGACCTGGTGTTGCCGTAGCAAATGCATCTGTATCTTACTGCATTTATCAAACCATATGGCAATTATTTGTTTACGTATCTTTAGTCTGTGAAACTGTGAACTCCTAGAAATCTAAGACTCTCTCTCTATTCACATTAGAAAATCCCAGTGCCTGAACAGGATAGGCAGACCTCCAATGAATGATGTAGAATAAGCAAACACAGTAATCTTTTCTTGCAGAAATCATGAAGCTATTCTCAACCAACACCTTCCTTGTCTTAGAGCAAGGCCCGTCCTTGCTCCACACGCACTCATTTCTATCCCAGCCCACAATGACAAACGCCAGAGTCACAGAAATCAGCAATCAGTCCAAGCCCACTAACAGCCCCAACACCACCTCCCCTCAAATCTAGAGGTGAACACTGGGGGAGAGGGGAGGTACAGTCCTCCAGGGCTATGCACTTCCTTAGCTTTCTCCACACTATCTGGCCACCACCCATTATGCTCAGGTACTTTGTCCCTCTCCTAAATACTCTCTTTTATTATCTCCTCCTGCTATCATTTATTCCATCACTTATCCATGAGTGGTCTTTTGTGTGCCAGGTCTTGTGTGCCATGCTACCTAAAGCCCACTTAAGTCTTCCAGGTCCAACAAAGGTTCAGACTGCTGTAGGAAACCCCCACTTCCACACCAGCTACAACGGTCCTCCCTCTACTGGCTCCCCCACGGTCATAAGATGCCTCTAGAACAGCTCTGAGCTGGGTCTCTCCCACCAGGACACTAGCACTCACAGGAGGGAGGTCACATCTCTTACCACCTTTGTATCCTGACCCAGTGCCTTGCTCAGTGCTGGCCTGAATACTGGTATTCAGGCTGAGTTAATTAAGAGGCAAGGGAGACCCTCTGTCCAGGCCCACGGGAGCTCAGAGGGTGCAGACAACAGAGGCAGGGCTCACGCTCATCCCTATGGCGGCCACTAAGCAAAGTCTGGCCCAGCTGCCAACACCCCCAGAGCGACAGCAAAGTACGTCACGGAAGCAACGCCAAGACTGACACGCAGTCGCTCCAGCAGGGGCCCTCCTACCCCAAACCACCTTGCTGGTACAGCCATTCTATCTTTGCCTTTGGTTGGCTTCTTTGTAACTGAATATGAGGTGTAAAGATCCAGGGGGTAAAAAATTATGTAATTTTGGAAAGGAGAAAATAGCTTTCCTCCCATCATGCTCTCCCTGTCTCAATCCCCCAAAATCTGTATTAAACCTCCTGTACTCGTCACATCTCTATCCTGATTGTCTACTTTCCACCTTCAGCTTTCAAAAGGTGGATTCCTACATCATAAGAAGGCAACAAGGCCTTTAACAAGGAGCCAGAGGTTGCTCACTCCAGGCCACAAACCAGCAGATGCACAATCTTCCACCTCTCATGCTGTAACCTCGTGAGCAGCTTTTGGAGCTGCTGGAAATGTCACAGAAATTCAGCAGAGAGGCCTGTCGATACACAATTGTGATGATAAAACTAAAATTTCAGTTATATAGCACTATTTAAGAAGAATATCATTCATAACTTCTTTGTTAACTGAGCAGCATAAATTTACATATATTAGGTATCAACAGAAATAATATGCACTTGGGTGTGCCAGTTCATATACACATTCTGTTGTCCACTGGGATTCTGAGAAATCATTTTTTATCTATGTGACAGCCAGATGGAAGGAAACCATTTACTTATATGTCAAAGATGAACTCTGCTCAGGAGGAAAGGTACAGTTTACTTTGTCAAGCATAAAAAATATATATTATCTATTAGCAATTTCCCTCTAGCTACCCAATCACCCTTCCCCAAAGAAAGATCAAAATATAACCATCGAAAGAAATTAGGAAATTATAAAAATAGGGAATTATGATTATAGACAGAGTGGATACCATCCAGCTACCTTCTAAAATCCCTTCTTTTCTCAAGGATAACCAAGTGGGTGGGCAGAATATAAAAAAAAGAAATATGCACTGTAACTATAATACTCACTATGACAGATGATATAAACATATTTTTAACACTGAAGGAAAATATAAATCTCTCAAAAGGATGTTTTATTGCAATGATAAATAACTCAAGCTTCATGACTTCTTCAAGGTTATATGACCAAAATGTACCTTCTTATCAAAGATATACCATAAATTATGCATTCACTAAAATTTCAGTTCTTAAAACCTTACAGTAAAAGATTCGTCCCCATTGCATTTAAATTATAATTATACCTACACGCATAATGTTTTCTAGGCTTTATTCCCCAATCTTGCTGCTATTATCTGGTTATTATGAATAAACAATACTCTTCCCTGAAACAGCTAATACCACTAGTAGTAGTAGTAGTAACAGGTACTATTTACTCTCCTCTGATGTAATACAGAAATATTTCTAAATTATGTCCTCTCTGGTCATTCATAAAGACAGTAATGCAAAACATATATTGCATATACAATACTTTATATCTTTTTTAAAACAGAGACTGGACAAAAGTTTCTAAGCAAACACAATCTGTGCTTGTGCACATGTATTCATAAATATGCCCACACATTAAACAAAATCGATAAAACAATTATTGAACACCCTCTAGAGACTCAGATCATTCTCTAGGCAAGAGTTGTAAGATCCTAGTTTGAGTCTCAGGGCAACCACTTATTAAATATCTTATTTATGAAATCATTAAACTCTGAGAGGTCATTTACTCAGCTGTAAAATATGCCTGAAGACGTGACCCATCCAAAAAGTGTTTTCAAAATAGTCAAGTATCAATGAAAATACTTAAATACATAAATTTAAAAATTGTTTAAGCTTAATTTTATTTTATTTTTTTAAAAAGAGAGAGAGCTCCAGCATTCAGTAGTTTGCAATTTGGTTTCAGGAACTAGGAACACAAACACAGGAAACAGGCCCACAATGTAAATGCACTTCTGGTTTATAAGTGATTAATCCCTGAACAATATTTTGGGAGGGCAGGACACGGTGGTGTCCAATACCAAGTCCCTCCCTTCAGAGGGTGTATGTTCTTATAATTAAGGGCTGAAGTAGACTGTACATGCCCTAACTATGTAGGATAAGGAGATTAAGGAGGCTTCTAGCAATAACAAAAACTCCTAGCCACAGCAGAGCCAGTGAAGAGCCTGGGAGGTAGGTGGGTAGGATTATAGCTCTATTAGAAGGGAGGGGGAAGCGGGTGTGGC
>JAQZBX010027201.1:8657-28602 GCA_029593785.1 Cabassous unicinctus
AATTAATCTCTATGTTCCAAAACTTTATTAAAGCTGCATTGAACTCTACGCGTCTGCTTCTATTCTCTTTCTTTGTTCTAGTTCCTCACTTCTGGTCTCCCTCAGCTTCCTTTTCTTTCTGTCCTCTGTCTGATTATGCCTGTTTGCCTGTCGGTCAGGCTGCAGGTGTGTAATCAATGATTCTCAGGAAGTCAAAAGTAAATAAATAAATTTAATATTCACTGGGTGCTTTACTTACATTAGGTCAACTAATCTTAACGGCAACCTTGAAAGCATGACATCCTTCTTTTACAAATAAGGAAATTGAAGCTATTACCAAGTTAAGGAAATTCCTGACAGTCTGAGGACAAGGAGCTTGTTGATATGAGAACTGTCCCTGGATTGTATACATTGAGTCACAGAGTTGGATTTCAAGTGGCAAACTGAAGGATACAAATATGATTGAATCTTCTTCTCATTTCTTTTAAATATCTATTCCCCACAATAATAGTTTCCCTAAATGTTCTTTGAGGCATCAACAGGTCTTCAAGCTGCTTTACTATAAATCAGACAGCCTTAAAGAGCCATGGCCTCAATCACACAGTTGGGACAATATGTTTGCATTTCTTTTCCAATGCCAATTTCTAGACCAGTTCTTGGCAAATCTCATCCTGGCATTTTTGTTCAATTATTGATGGATATTTTGAGCGCCTAATACTTTTTTTTTTAGAGAAGGTGTAGGTTTAGAGAAAAATCATGCAGAAAATACAGAGTTCATATATACTGGCCCCCAATTATTAACACCTATCAATAGTGTGGTACATTTGTTATAATTGATGGAAGAATATTATTATAACTGTACTATTAACTATAGTCCCTGGTTTACATTAGGGTTCCCTGTTTATGTTCTACAGACCAAAGTGTTTTTTTAATGTTTATTCTAGAAAAATATGTACAACCTAAAATTTCCCCCTTTTAACCACATTCAAATATATAATTCAGTGCCATTAATTACATTCACAATGTTGTGTTGTATAGGAGCACATATTACTTTCCAGTCCCTGAGATTCTAGAGACACAGAAATGACCAAAATACAGTCCCTGTACTGATAAATTGTCTATCTCCCCTGTTTTCAGGATTCCTTCCTTTAGCTCTTTATTTCTCCTTCCGCTATAGAGGCCTGCTGTGTGCGCCATGCTTTAGAGGATTTCCCTGTTCTGCCTAAATAGCCTACCTGTATCCCATCTCACAGGTGGGACCCACCCAAAGCAGAGCTTCCTCTCTGCAGACACACGGCTCTACAGAGCCATGTGTCTGCCATGGCTATCACTGTTCTGCCACTTTCCAAGGCAAGTATATAAACCCCATCTAGAAGGGGGAATGGCAATGGTACTTACCTCCTATGGTTACCATGGGGACGAAGTAAGTGAATTCCTGTTCATTATCTACTAAGAAAAGTCTTGGCGCATGGTAAGTGGTCACCAAAGCTGATGCTGATGTTAATGTTCTTATCCCCCTCAAATCCTCCACGCCCCTTTGCAGCCACAGAACCAACCTGCCTTGTGCCTGACCCCCTTAAGGTCAGGCTATCTGACCTGTATGATGCATCCAGACTAACACACTAATAGAACAAGGTTTGGGGAGATTGTTGGGGGACAGTTCCTTTTGTCTCTGTTTTAATCTAGTGAGGTGAACAGAAAGCCTATGCTTGTTTTGTTTACCAGTAACTACAGTATGATAGAAGTATATAATCTGTGTATTCAAATATATACCCTCTTTTGGATTATAAAGGAACTTTATGAGGTCCCCACTCTGTGTAAGACACATTCTTTTGTTGTTACCCCTCATAGAAGCTCTACAGAATAGGGATTACCCCATTTCACAAGTTAGAAAACCATGGTTCTATGATCTGAAAGACGTGTAAGTGGGTAAGTGGTAGAACCAGGATTTGAACCCTTGCCTGCCTGGCTCTAAAATCTGCATAACATACATTTTCTGCAGCAAGTTTAGCTTTTCCCTCTACATCAGGGGCTCTTAACATTTTTTTGTTTCACGGACCCCTTTGCCAGTCAGGTGAAAACTACAGACCCCTTACTAAGTCTACACTATACTGTGTATTATTTAACAAATATATCACACCTGCATCAACACGTCCCCACAAGAATAATGTGTTTTTGAATTTCAATTCAAGCTCACGGACCCCTGGTTAAGAAGCCCTGCTCTACATTCTTGGTCTCCTGCCTGGTCCATCACATGCTCAGCAATAGGCATGATGCAGAAGGAAATTCTAGTTGTTCAGAGGCAAAAGCAATGCATATGTCTGAGCCTCTTTCTCCAAGCACATCTCAAAGCCACACATCAGTTATTTTGGATTGTTCCTATTTTTTTGTACTATCCATATTTCTGTTTCAAATTCATTGAGATCAAGTAATCCCTGTAAGCAAAGTATGTTCTTCTAGCCTTAATTTGGTGGCATAGCTCGTTGGTGTTTCACTATGCAGGAGAGTGGAGTAGTTCAGAATATTTTACTATGGAGACTTATTTATACATGGAGAATCCCCCATATCAAGGCCAAGTTCTGAACACCTAGAAGTTGTCTGCATAGTACAGTTGTGGCTATTGGTCTGTTTACCCAGCAAAGCATAGCTGACTTTGAGAGATTTTTCCCCTCTGGAAGAAAGATCCTAGCACCTCTCCCTGGTCCATCTAGATTTTATATGTCAAGATTCAGGTGAATTTTTTTTCCAATGTACATATGATAATGTATTACACAGCTATACAGAAATCCACATATTATCCAAAAACATGTTCTATTACTCCTGAGGCACAAGGAAGTTTTTCCCAAATCTTTACATTGTTCACCTCAAAAAGCCCGGACACCTGCAGACGAAATCAAAGATCCTCTTTTGTTTTTGACTCAAGAAAAGAAAACCAATAAAGCATAATAGTAATTTTTAAAGTACTTTAAAAAAACAGTCTGCCAAACATATGTTTTTGTATAGAACAGAGTAAGAGATTTTTTTGTTTCTTTTTCATTCCTGCTTCTGTTTCTTGCCCTGAAGCTCTTTGGGAGTTGATACAATGATTCTGCAGTTTCCCTGGGACAATTTTTCTGGTAACTGACAGCAAGAAGAAGCCAGTCCATTCAGGAGGTCTCCTCTCTGCTGGCCCACTGTTTGTGGAAGGTTTCCAGTGTGGCCTCTCTATCCTAAATGTACTGTTTGCCTCTAAGATATTTCAGTGCATGGAGAGTTAAGATGCTTTCTTGAAAGGCAGCCAAACAAGCCAAGTTCATGATTCATTTTTCTAGGAGGGAAAGCAGTCTTTCCGTTAATTACCTATTACCTATTTCTGTAATGAGATGGCCACTTTTAAAAATAAAAGTATTTTTATCCTTTACAGAGAAAAGTGTATCCATTTCTTACTTTGCATTAGAATATTTATTTTATGCTATTGCCATTCGCTCACGGGCTAATATTTTTTTCACTGAGAATGAATGGAATAAGATAGCTTGCAAACATGCAAAACACACACACACACACACACACACACACACACACACACATGCATGCACTTTCCCAAAGAATGAATTCTTGCCTCTGGCATGTTATCATCTGACAAGAACATAGTGTGTTGCACATATTATTTCTTAGGTTCTCTAAATAGGAACTATATATGTCAAATCTGAATTTTTCTGACAGTCTTGCACAGACTCCTCTACTCCCAACTTCGCCTATAATTTTAACTTTCTTTCCTATTAGTACTCAACAATGAACTCAATACACATACTTTATCTTTGAATTCACTTTGTAGAATATTTTTAAAGTTCCCTTTTCTCCATGCAAATTTTCATCCATCCTTCATCCTAAGTGACAACCAAACAATAATAAATAATAATAAGTGTAATTTCCTGATTACACTCTTCAACAAAATAAAGCTCTTCATTTTTAAAAATAGTTAAATTAAAGGCAAAAATAACTAAAAGGGAAAAGCTAGCAGAAACAACATCATTCTAGGGTCAAGTGTTTCAACACATGCTAATGAAAGGGTAGTAACAGGCCACTTAAGTGGGGACCTTATCTCATAGATGTTAACAAATCACTATTTACTGAAACATCAAAATCCCAAGGAGATCGAGAGGATAGTAGAGCCAAGTATCCCTGCCAGAAAAGTCCTGCTACAATGATGCTGTCCAATGTATTAGGAAAGAACTGAGCATTTCTGAATCCTTGGTAATTGGAACCCAATTGCTACATCAAGCCAGGGGAAGAAAAATTTTTAAAAAATTCTTTCTGAAAATAAAGTCAGAAAGGGTTTTTAAGAGCAATGAGAACTGATGCTTGAATGGAAAAGAATATCATGCTAATAGAACTTAATTTGGGTTGGGGCAAATGAGAGTCCTATAATAAGATGATGTTACTGAGAAAAATTGCCATCTTCTTGACTTTGGAGACCTAAGAGATACTATGAATTTCTCAGATTAGCCCTAAATGTGTGGCTATTACCTCTTTCTAGGACTATGGAAGCCATTAAAATGTTACCATTCCTCTGTCATGTGAACAGACGTGAGAATATTCATTTTGTGAATGTGTTACAGGCACTTAACCTCCTCTAGTGAAAACCCCTTTATGTGCATTTGGAATTGGAAGTCCTGGGAACAATCGTAATGCCAATACTCATTAAAAGGTCATTAAATAAACTGGTCAGATTATGTGTGACCTAGGTAAAAACCAGTGCCCATCAGTTTACACACGGAAAGTCCTTCCCACTGCAGGAAAAAACTCCCTTGCACATATTGGATTAACAGGCTGTGTTAGGCTGAGAGGCCTTAGCAGAACTGCTGTGCTGGGGAAAGGGTGTGTGGAGCATGCAGTGGAGAGTTCTCTCTGGGTCCAGGGTCATCATTAAAAAATGCAGACTCAATTCCCACTCCAGTTGACAGAGATAAAGCCACAGTACTCCTTCAGCATCAGCAGCAAGCTTGAAGGGAAAAGAACCAAGGAGCAGCCTGAGGAAAGTGAGCTGGAAGAAAGGTCTGGTCCTTCCCTCCTTGCTCTGATGACTAGCTGAGAAGGACACGGGAAAAGGACTGGCTGTGTGCGAAAGGCTGAGGTCGGGATAGGGAGTTGGGAAGAAGCTTCCTGGCCAACTGATATGTGAACTCTCTGTCAGTGTCACCAGGTGCTTCTTTTCCTTCTGAGAATCTTTAAGAGGGCCTGACTCTCCAACAGTCTCCAATGTTTGATTTCCTCAGTGTGCCATCTCCTTGCTATTTCACTACTAACTCTTCCCTTCCCTGGTGCAGAAAACAGGGAGAGCTTGGACCCTATTGCCTGGGACCTAAGTTTAGGAGAAAAACAGGCTCAGCAAGGACAAGCATGGTCCCTGAATGTCAGAATTGGTTCTGAGCCTCAAGTATTTATAATTCCAGGTAAAAGAGCCTCTTCCTTTGTCCCTACCAGATGCCTCTCACAGTTAATGTTTATACAAAGCGCTGACTCAGGGTGATTTTCAAATGCTGAAATTGGCTTGCCTTTCCTTTAGAGTGTGTCAATGGTTGGAGTTTGTCAAGGTTGAGTGAACACTTGCTAAAAAAAGAAATAAGAGAAAAATTTCAAAAACAGTCATTAGTTTAGGTGTTAACTGCAAATGTTAGCACATATTTCGATTGTACCAGAAAGCCCCTTCCTCACCCCCCCCATTAAGTCTTCTACCCTGCTTCCTTACTGTATGTGAAATTTTATCATTAAAAAGTAATTTTGTAGTTCAAATCACCACTACTCCTTTACTACCACAACTACTAATATTCATGAAGCATGTAAGTAAACGGTAAAAATATAATAAAGTCTTCATGATTTAGATTACGATTTCAGATAGTATTACAGATTCAACTGTGTCCCCTACAAAGATCCGTTCATATCCTAACCCGTGGTCCTGTGAATGTGATCCTATTTGGAAACAGGATCTTTGAAGGTGTTGTTATTCAAGATGAGGCCAAATTGGATTAGGATAAGCCATAATCCCAAATGACTGTCTTTTGTCCTTGTAAGAAGATAAAATTTGGATGCAGACAGAGAGAGAAGACATTCAGGTGGCAGAATTCTGCCACAAACCAAGGACTGCCATGGATTTCCCGCAAGGCATCAGAACCCTGCAGATTTCAGAGGAGCATGCCCCTGTCAGTGTCCTGATTTCAGACTTCTGGCCTCCACGTCTGTAAAACAAGAAACTTCTGTTGTTCTAAGCCGCCTAGTCTGTGGCCCTCTGTTATGGCAGCCGTAAGAAACAAAGACAGACAGCAAACAGAAATTTACACTTTTCATAAGCGCTCTGTCTCTTTCACTTTATTGCAACTCTGCAGACTAGGTATTATTTTACAGATAAGGAATTGGGACTCAAAGAAGTTAAATAACTTAATGAAATTCACACAGATAATAAATTGCACAGTTGAAATACATAATCAGGTTTTCTGACTTTGAAATATGCTTCTCCCCCACCCCTGACATATATTCACTTCTTTTGCTGGCTGCCTTTTTGAAAATACAAATATTCCTTGTGAGCTGCTGCATAGTAAGAGGCCTACCCCTCCCTTGCTATAGAGATGCCAAAAGTGGCACAAAGAGGATGCAAGGAATATTGAGGAGAAAGCTCAGGACTTGGCAATCTTGCCAAGGGTCAGCCACAACAATAAATGAGTGCGTAGAATCAAATGGGGGGAGTGGACGTAGCTCAAGGGTTTGAGTGCCTGCTTCCCATGTACGAGGTCCTGGGTTTGATCTCTGGTACCTCCTAAAAACAAACAAACAAACAAATGAAAAAACCAACTCTCAGCCGGGAGCAGATGTAGCTCACATGGTTGAGTGCCTGCTTCCCATGTATGAGGTCCCGGGTTCAATCCCCAGTACTTCCTAAAAACAAAACAAAAGATAACGAAATGGGTGCTTCATTAACAATTACATAACAAAGTGTTAAGGAGAGTGTAGCAGTTTGATATTATTTATGAATTCCAAAAATAGATATTGAATTATGTTTGTGAACTGGTCTTTTCCTCTGGGCATATTAGATTATATTGGATTCAGAAGTTTCATTTTTACTTGATTGGGCCACGTCAGTAGGATGTTGAGTCCCTGCCCCCTTTGTGGGTGGGAACTCACAGAGAAAATGCACTGCAGAGAAGGGAATTTCGAGTTTTAATGCTGGAGCCCTGGGAATTAAGTATTCAGAGGGGCAGAGCTGCTGAGCCCGGAAAGAATCAAGCCCCAGGGAGAGAGACAGAGCAGGTCACCTGATAGTCTACAGCTGGCCTTGTGCAGAGAGCAGAGCTGCTAAGCCCAGAAAGAGGCAAGCCCGGGACGAGAGGAACCCAGGAAGCCTGAACTCTTGGCAGACATCAGTAGCCATCTTGCTCTAACACATGGCAATAGATTTTGGTGAAGGAAATAACTTATGCTTTATGGCCTGGTAACTGTAAGCTTCTACCCTAAACGAATACCCTTTATAAAAGCCAACAGATTTCTGGTATTTTGCATCAGGACCCCTTTGGCTGACTAATACAGAAAGAAACCACCTCAGGATCCTCACCCCATTTAACCCAGGCTGTTTGCCATGTCCCGAATCCCAAATTCAATCAGGGACAAAGCGGAGTCCCCTGACTTCTAAAGTAGACTGTCTTCCATTCCCCGGTATTGTCTATCTTTGTGTGATCAGCTGCATAAATTCCCAGTAGAGTAACTGAACACATCATTCATATCCGAGACATGCAAGTTACTAACCGGAAAGTTAAGGCTAACATTGTCTCCAGGTAACAGCAAGAGAAGCAGAAACAAATCACTTTTCGTAATGAGAAAGTTCTCTCAGAAGAACTCACTCACCTTAAAATATGCTTAGAAATTATTAATATACTCTCAGCATTCCAGTTTTCCTGGCTCTCTGAAGCTAGGATGTTTCAGCAGCGCCTTATTTGCTTTGCACACTGGCAATCAAAGGGGATTTTCTGTTGCTTCTGGAAAGTCACTGTTGCAGGTGAAGCCAGAGGGCTGTCATGCAGAAGAAAACCATTACAGAAACTTCCTTGCATTGCTAACTTCAGGTCAAATCAGGATCAGAAGGCTGTTGTCAGACCCCAGGAGCCTGTGGATTTAATTTTATCTGCATTTTTCCTCCCTGTCCCTTCCACATAGCTGTCACAAGAAATAAGAAAAAGGACAGTCACTTGTTTGTTGTTAGCTGTTTCTCACTTTCAGGTTCACAGCAAAGAAAAGAGCAATTGTTTCTATGGGTTGTTTCAGGGTTTTGTGTGTGTGATAATCTTGGTGGGCCCAAGATCTTACCAACTTTGGAAATTTGGATTTTAAACCAGCTAAATTCTTTTGGTATTGATTACAGGTTCCAGTGCTACCCTGCTTAACAGAGATTGGGTCATAAAAATCACTAAATGTGAAATATTGCAAAGAGGTGTCATTTCTCTAGCCAAACAAAAAGAATTTGGGGTATAACTATAGTCTGGGAACTTTGAATTTTAAATTTCCTTAAGCCTCTCGGGAAGGTTCCAAACTCTAAAATTTTAGCTGCATGGAACAGACTGAAAAGTGGCTGAAAAAAAGGAGAATTTCCTAAGGACGAGCAGCAGCAAGTAGCGTGCTGTGGAGCTGGCTCCACCCCTGGAAGTCTCCCCTCCTTTAACATGTCATTAATGGCTTTGGCCTCCACTTGGCTAAGCTCTATAGGGGTTGATACTCTTTATACTGACTTGAACAAGTTTGGACAAACAACCCTGCTCTAGAATCTACATAGCATAACTGAAATACTGCTGCAAAGTTCCCAATAAGACTTTCCTTATTGAAGCTAGAGGGAAACAATAGGTAAATAAGCCCAAGAAGTTAAGTGAATAGAATTAATAAACATATAGCTTACTTTCAAAGTATTAGCTGGGACTTAGGAAGGGACTGTTGTTGGAAAGGTGTTTTTCATTGTTGTTTAAGGTGAGAGAGGATTAAGTATGTTTAAGTTCTAATGGAGAAAAGTTAGTTGACCAAAAGTGAGGAATTGAAAGTACTCAATAAGGCATAAAATGTTTCCTCTGAATACTCCTGAAATTGATGTTGTCTATAATTGCTGTTCGGACTTCCCACTCCATCTTCAGCTAGCTGGCATTGAGTTTGCTCCTTCACCCCTTTGAAGGGTCTGCCTCACTGCCCTTCCAAGTATGACCCACACGAGGATCCAGATCACAACCAAAAATTTCCTTGGTGAAAGTGAGAGGAAGTAAAAATAAAGCATTGGGGAGATGAACCCAATGTTTATATTACTCAAAAGAATGTCTCTGCCCGTTGGGTAGGATGGTGCTTAAATGGCTCAACCCACATTGCTTCCGGGGATCTTGTTTTTCTTATCATCCCACTGTTTGTTGAGAAAATATTATTTCCTTAGTACATTAATACATTCGAGCAGGTTACAGAAAGTCTTGCAGACCTGGTTGTTCTTCTGTCTATTTAAAGTAACTGTGAATCTCTAGGGGTTTTTGGTTTGTTTCATTTTGTTTTTGTGTTTTTTTAGGTGTCAGGGATCGAACCCCGGACCTCATATGTGGGAAGTCAGCACTCAACAACCTGAGCCGCATCTGCTCCCTCTAGTTTTATTTAATCTTGGCTTGAATCATAGTTGAGTTCTGAAAGGCAGTTCTATTTCCATTATAAGTTCTTGGGGGGAGATATCTTATGGTATCTCACATACTCTGCCAAGAAGTACCATTATGAAATAGTGTATTGATATGCTGCAATGCAAATCCTTATAAGTCCATCTATGTAAAATTAATTTTTGAACGAATGGGGTGTAGAAAATGATGACGTGCACATGATAGTTCTTCATTTTGATTTTTTTTTGTGGCTGTATCTCAATAAATAGGAAAAAAATATTTTGTTTTGTGGGTGTAAAAATCACAAAAAGTTACTTTGAACAACACTTTAGATTGCTTCTCCGGTTGTTCTCCTTCAGTTAGGAAGTCTCTCGTTTTTATTTGTGTGTCATCTCCTCTAATGTCAAGTGTCTAACTTCTGTTGCTCAATGATTCATTAAAATCAATAGCACTCTGCTTCAGATCTGCCAAGTAGCTTCATTTGAACATTTTTTTCATAATCACTTTGCAATTAAAACCATTGAGTAAAATCTCTACTGTCCTGAATGAACATTTATATTTTTCTGAATGAATGAAAAATAGGTCTATAAATATCTGTCTGTGAGTATGTGTGTATGTGTGTATGTAGAACAGAAGGAGAGTGAAAGAGAGAAAAGAGAACCCATGGAGGGTCACCCCATTTGATTTTTGGTTTATCTTCTATTCCCTCAGTAGTTTGTCAAACCTCAATTAAATCACATATAAGGCCATGCAATAATGTCACTGCTTGCAGTTTGGTCTTGTCCCCTACACTGTTTTATCCAACTTTGTATTCCAAGGACTTGACCCAGAGGCAGAAATTCAGAAGGTGTTTAACCTCAAATTAGGGTCCACTTGGGTTCCTCAAACTATATTCTAGGATAGAAAGACATTGAAATTGAAAAAATTGTGCTTCAAATGGCTAATTGACCATAAAAGGCTTGGTTTTCCATGCACCCACTTTTCATTCCATAATTATTAAGGACACACAAAATGTCAAATTCATGGCTAAATGCTAAGAATAAAAGTGAGAATACACTTCAATGAAGAAGAAACTGTTGATAAGTAACCTGGCAGCATGACATAGGATTCATTAGAGTGTCAGGACCCCTGGACTTTAACCCTGTATTCACTGTTTATACCCGTGAAACTTAAGCATATTGGTTATCTATTGCTATAGCTTACTAAGTTATCTATTGGTTAACTATCTATAGTTAGCCAGCTATTACTCCAAACTTAGCAGCTTAATACAATGCACATTTATTATTTGACAGTGTCTGTGACTCAGGAATCTGGGCACTGCTGGACTGGTTCTTCTATGCCAAGGTCTCTCACATGATTGCAATCACCCTTAAGTCTGTAGTCTCATCGGCAGATTCAACTGGGGAAAGATCTGCCTCCAGTCGCACTCAGGCAGTGTTTGGCAGAATTCAATTCCTCGAGTGCTGGGGGCAGAGGACCTCAGTTTCTCACTGGCAGTTAGCCCGAGGCCACCCTCATTTCCTCACGTGGGGGCCTCTCCAACATATCACCTTGCTTCATTAAAGTTTGCAGGCTGAGAAGACACTAGAAAGATTCTAGTTGCAAGACAGACATCAGATCTTTTACAACCTAATCTCAAAGTGCAACCTCATCCCTTTTTCTGTAGTCTGTTTTGTGCAACCAACTTACTGTGTCTAGCCCACACTTAAGGGAATTATACAAGACTGTGAGGACCAGGAAGTGGGGCTCATTGGGGCTCATCTTAGAAGTCAACCTGCCACTGCAAGTGATTAAATTTCTCTAAGTCTACTTCCCTTTTCTCTAAAATGGAGGACAAAATGTCTCCTACCTCCTAGGATTGATGTGAAAAAAACATATAATATATGGAAGCCCTGAGCGTAGAGTAAGAACTCCATTAACGTTAGTTATCATTAGGTAAGTACAACACACCATGAAATGCCTTGTGTTCAGCTTATTTGAAAAACTGTAGAAGCACATCGGGACACCCAACACCTAACAGCCTCTTGAAAAATAAAGACCAAGTGAAGTCTACACTGAAACTTGAGTGAGGGATAGCAATCGACAGGTGAAGGATGAGAAAAAAGACAATGGGGTTCCAGGGAAGGCCTGGTGCAGGGAGGGCAAATGGGGTCACCTAGCTCCAGAACTGTGCAGAATTTATTATCCTCTCTTCCTCTCAGCATTTCTGCTTGAGAGGTGGGACACAGAGAGAGGAAGAAATTGATGCTTAGGGTAAGTTGTGTGCATGCACATGCACCATCAGGCTTGGACACAGTGGAGCTCCTGGCACCTGGCTCAGGCCAGTGGACGTTGATCCAGAAACTTCTAAAGAGAGAAGAAGAATAGGAGAGTAGGTAGAGAAGGTTAGAATTCCCATCCCTAGGTCAAAAAGGACTGAGTTTCTTGGGATGCCTCCTCTGAGAGTGGGACCCCCCTACTCTCTAGCAGCTGTCATGTACTCCAGGGGAGCCAGAGCAGTGCCAGGGGTGTCTTTGGCCGGTCCGTGCTCACGAATTTCATAATAATGCTTCAATTTCCCAATTGCTAAACACTCATGAAGCTCAGCAGTAGCTGGAAATCCATTTCATAGCTCCTTTATTTAGAGGGATTATTTTAATTTAGGTCTTATTTATGATTTGTTCTGAATGGCTGGTTTATTCAGATTGCACAAAATAAAGTAAAATGTTACTTCAAGGTACATACTGAGGAGCCTCACTCCTACATCCATCCCCAGCCACCTTCCCCCAAAGAGGTAATGGCAACCACTTTGATTATCTCCCAACTTAATTCCTTGATTTTCTCCAAACGTTTTATTTTTGAAAAATTTTCAAACCACAAGAAAAGTTACAAGAATCCTCTATTGAGTACCCATATGCCATGTGATGATAACATTTTGCCACATTTGCTTCAATTCTGTTCTCTATATTTAGACATATACATATATTCATTTGAGAGTTACAGAAATCTTGACATTTTACCCCTAAGTCCTCCTAAATAAACAATACAGAAATATCTAGAATATTTCTTTTTACCTTGAAAAAGGAGAGCAATGAGGAGCGTGTCTCTCCCTATCCAGTATTAAACCATATGATTAGAGCTCTATACTTGAAAGAGTTTTGGGTACTAGAACATGACGGAATAGAAAACACAGCAAAACACTCAAGGACATATGGAAATTTAAAAGCAATAAAGATGACATCTCAATGGGGAAAAGATGCAATATGCAATATGTAATAAATGTTGTGGGGAAAACTGAATAGCTATTGGGGAAAATGTAAACAAGAAACGACTTTGATTCACTCCATACGTAAAAATAATCTCCAAATGAATCAGATATCTCTATGTGCAAAAATATGAAACCATGCAAGTATTAGAAGAAAAGATGATTTCCTTAAAACCTACACAGAAGAAAATCCAAGTACAAGTTTTAAAACTGATCAGTTTGACTGTATAAAATATTTTTAAATATCACGTGGCAAAAAAAAAAAGAAATTTTTATAAGAACATTTTCCACAAAACTAGTTACAGCCAATATATTTGCTCCAATCAGTGTTGTTTATTATTCAGTGGCAACAAAATTACATGTATTTTAACAAGTAAACTTTTTTTCTGACTTTCTTATTAAAAATTATTGTGTGGTTTTCTAATAGAGAATGTTGTCCTGCTCCCAGAGATGGATGTTGTACTTGAAGATTCTACTCACTGTATCTCCAATCCAAGCATTGAATATCCATGAGTCAAATTCTCACTCTTCTCTCTTTGTACTTAATTTTGTATTTAGTGCATTGCTAATAAAAACATGGGACTCTGTACTAAAGATATTCAGTGTCAATTTGAAAGCATAAGAAGACAGAACCCCCTTTTTAAAAATTCCTCTTTAACAACAGAAATAAATTAAACTCAATCATGTTTGCATGAACGATTCTACTTTCATTTAAGGGAATCATGTGTCTAAACATTTTGTTGAATTAGGTAAATTCCTTGTCAGAGTTTTCCTAACTCATTTATTTTTATTCGAGGGCATATGGTACAATTCTTTCCTTGACAGAATACCATGAAATTAATTCTGACATCTTGCAGTAAATGAGGCCATTGTAACACCTCCAAGATTAAATATTTGCAAACATCACCCAGAGCTTTTAAAAGGACCATTTCCTTCTCCCAGCAAAGCCCTGGAAAGTGGTAACAGTCCATTTCTAAGTGCTGGCCAAATGCAAGAAAATACATCAGAATCCAAAGATTTGTCAAATGAAACAACAGCAATCAATTTTCCACCACTCTACCTGTGGAAACATGTGAAATGCCTAATGAGATTTTAGACTGAACAAGTAACTGTTGGAGGAGTTAAAATATGACAGTTTAATAAAAATGGTCATGTCTCAACAGATCATTCAACCGGCAAGCTCTGTAAACTTCTGGAGATAAAATTAATACATCAAGATGGATTCTGTTTCCTTCAAGAAATATGTGTCTTTTAGTAGTACTGTAGCTTGTTTAAATGTAAATAAATTATTTTTCTCATCAATATGACTTGACAATGATGTGAGGATTCCAAGACAAGAAATAAGACAGGCTTTTTCCTTGTAGCAATGTTTTTAAAATGTGTATCCTGGGCATGTGATACTTATTAGCAGCTGCATCCATAACATTTTCAGTGTGTCCTCCTTCACCTTCAATTACTCACAGTATGCACCATTTAAAATATCTTACTATTGCTGTTTAACAGTGGCAAAAAAAAATGGATCAATATCCCAGTAAAGCATACATGACTCTCTCAAGCACTAAACAGCATAAAAAGATCTAATCAATATAATAAAACTCTGGTCTCTGATTTAGAGTCATAGTCAGAGATAGCCAGGGCCTCAGTTGCCTAAATTGTGAAAAGCAAACGCTTAGAAGGCCAAGGACAGTTTTCTCAAGGACAAGTAAAACAGCTGAAAGCATTAGGGGGACATTGAGCGTGTCCTCTGAGGGGGACTGCCAAAAAGGCAGCGGGTGGTATTGGGGTTAGCCAGCAGTCCCACGACTGAGGTACATGTGGCCCACGTGGTACAGGAACATTCCAAAGGAAATGAGAACATACTATGTTTAAGAGGTTTGGCTTCTAGATCTTCAACTTCCACAGCAGCCTTTCTTAACACTGATGTGTCTGAGAAAGTCAGCATGGTCAGGGTGTCGGCTTTGTGAATGGCCCAGCTCTCCTTAACAGAGAGAAGGCCAACCTCTCCTCCTGCCCAAGTCATGTTACCCAGACATGGGACCTCACTGTGACTGGGGGCCATGGCCCCACGGCCAGCTGATGCATCCCCTCCCAGGTCAATTGCTTTCAAATTTTTCCTATCAAAAATGTTTGAAAGGACCTAATTGAGTTTTTAGCAACTAGATGGCTTAAGATACCCTTTGATGATGGTTCACTATTTGGCTTTGGCATGTGAGGTCAAAGGAGTTCAAAGAATCCAGTATCACTGCTGTAACAAAAGCTTTCCCATTCCCACTTTCTTGCTTATCTGAACAAGGTTTCTGAGCTACCTCGTAGGGTGGTTGTGAAGATTAAATTAAGGTAAAACATGAAGAACCCTGAGAAAGTGACTGGTATGTATTAAGCCTTATATGTGAGTTTGTTGCAATTATTACCAACTTATTTATGTTGTCTTAATGAATCATGTTCTAATAAAAATTTTTTTAAAAAGATGCGTGTTCAAAAAGTGGCCAGAAGACATTTTTTTAAACATTAAAAACATTTTGGTTACAGAAAACTAATATTACTATATGTTATAAATATGCAATGTATGAGTATATGTTTGCTGCAGAAAATATGATAGGGTTATCCATAAAACATTTTTAAATCATAAAACTATGTTATGGTAAAATTCTGTGGGGTTCGTTCAAGGAGAAAAAATTATAAGTAAAAACTGTTAAAAAACAACTTAAGCATTTTTAAATGGTTGAAGGTGAGAGTCAAATCACCTTGTTTATATTCTACTGGACATTTTTAATGGAGTGAAATACCAATCATTTTTACAGGCAACTTGGATTACATTTATCCTCTTCAATCCCTATTGCTTCAACCAGGTCCTGGCACTTTACAGACACTAAATACTTTTAAATGGGTGGATATATGACTGACAAAGTTCCCTTTTCATTCTGTATCTCCAGGACATTTAAATTTTGTAATAAATTTGTATTATTTTGAATAAATTAGAAGAGGCTTTTATTGTTCCCAAGGGTAATATATAAATCTCCCTTTCTAAAGATTTTTTAGTAGGCGGTTTTGTTTCTGAAAGAACCAAAGTAAGGGAAAGAACTGTACTAGATGATCAAGGCCCTTTTAAAATCTATGACTTTGTGATAATATAAACTCAAACACATGCATTAAAAATAATCACCTTGTACATTCCATGAATTCTTCATCTCTAAAACATAGCTTCTTTACAGAAACTACTTGCAGATGTTGTTAAATCTAAAATAAGAAGAAAAGGCCATTGCAATGTTTTTTCGAATTCATCTTTTATTGTTTCCACACAAGTTATTTTTAAAAACCTTTCAAGCACAAAGTATCACTTTCTGCTCTTTACTGACTCAGGCTTCCTTTCTGTGGGTTGTTTGGGGATATGCGTTATATGCAAAAGAAGTAAACTGTCTCCAAGGAGCTGCTAGATTTGACTCCTGTCCTCCCTGTTATGGTGGGGATAACACCTCAGAAATGTGTTTGCTTCTGCTGAATGTGTAATTTGAAATCTTCTTAAAGGTGCATTATAATTAGTAGAGATGGCATTATAACATAAACGCATGTATGTGCACACACATTTGTACACACACACAAGGTGGGGGATTTTGCCAACAACTGAACTATTGTTGACAAAATTACCAATGCAGGAACCTCAAAGAAATCAGTTCACCCAGGCCTCCCTTTCTGCCCAGTGCAGCCGATCTCCGCTCCGTTCTGCACTGTCTTCCCATTTGCCCTGTCAGTTGGACTTAACTTCCTGCGCTGCCGCTATGATGGCCCACTGGCATTTCCAAATAACCCACTCAGGCAGTTTTAGGAGGATTGGCTTCACAAGACCAAATAAACTGAGTTTTTCAGGTAGCAGAAGAGTTTAGAGCAAAATCAACCTAGTATAAATAAGGCTATCCTGCCAGCAGATACTCAGGTACATGTGCTCACTCTCCAAGTCATGTTATGGGACTTAAAATACTCCCCAGGCCTGTGTTGCAGATGATGAGTGATTCTAACACGAGTGTTTGTTCAGAACACCAACTGTGTTTCATTTCAGGAATGCTGAATTTTATTTCCAGATTTGGGGGTAAAATACCTCTATGTGACCTCCATCCTCAGTGCCTCCCGTGGAATGTAAATGTCAATTTATATTAAAAGCATGGATTGTTCCAGAAGGACTAGCAATACCTTCTTTAAATGTAGTTGCATAGGAGTTTTAAATGAATTAATCTTTTAGCTTTTTCAGCTAAAAACCGACTAAACTAGTTATTTCTAAGATTAGGGTATGGCTGCGGGTTGGGGATATGGTAAGCGATGTGCTAAGAACAGTTTTCTCTTTCACTTCCCTTCTGGATGAGCCCCTTTTATTTTGTCATTCTTGGCAAGGCTCCCCACTTTCCAGCCTCCTCCGTCATTTCTGTCTGCCTGGGTATTTCCTTTCCAATATTTTGGCTGAATGTTCAGCTTTGTTAGCAGAAATGCAAAGTGAGCGCTTTGAAGCATTACCCAATAAAATTCAATTTTAAGCAGTTAGAGCTACGACTTCCTCCATCCTCTGGGAGATGAGCCTTCAGTTTCTTTGTGCTTAAGGCAGAAATGTTGGAGCCAAAATTACTGCCCAGGCCAGAGGCTTGCCAAGACTGTCAGATAAGCCACCTGGACGAGGTCTGGCAGGCTGTATTTAAAAAGGGACTTCTTGGAAAGATCAAACTGCCTTTTGAAAGTGTTAAGCATCGGTGACTTTTATATCATATTGGATAAATCATAAATGGGGTACATCTGAAGTATGAGCACAGGTATTTTGTGAAAGAGCACACATCTCTGTAAGTGAGCAATAATGAATATTTGTAACCAACACAAGCATCTCTAATGCCTTCAGAAAACTTCCCTTTCTATAAGAATGTCCACTTAGGAAACTTTTCAAACTAATTTATGAAACATATCCTTGTGGTTAGCAATACCCTGTTTTCAGAAATCTGATTTTTGTAAGTTCTTCTGAGGAGGTAAATGCTACAATGCTCACTTAACAGACAAATACACCAAGATCTAAGGGCAATATTTAGATCAGCAATATAGAGTTTAAATTTTGGATAAAACTACCCCTTTGCCATGTCACTATTATATAAATGAATCAGGCATGGAGTAGCTCTTTTCTTGTTCTCTTTTGATCTTTTTACTTGTTTTCTTGGTCATAGGTAAAATAGGGCCATGTTTTAAAAGTGAGAGAGAGAGAGACCATCTTGATGATAATTTTCCTTTGATAAAACTTAGAAACATGTACTATAAATATCTTAATAGGCTGTCTACAAATATTCTATGAGAGTACTCCTCGCAATGAGATTTATTTGTTTTAATGTAACATTCCTGATATTGTAAGCGACCATGATGTTTCTTTGGCTCCTTCTACTCATCCCATTTTCTTTGGTACTGGTGATATATCAGTCTCTTCAGAGATGTTCCAAATTTGTAATTATCACAGACCCACTCTCAATAAAAGTGTGAACTATTTTGGTTGTTTAATCAGATCCATACATCTTCTACTTTCCCAGAGAGCAAATACCAGTTGTCCTAAGCCTTTAGAAGAGTATGAATGCAATGAGGAAAGAAAAGTTTTAAATATTAAATGATTTTTAAAATGGATTGAATACAGGAAAGTACAGTTTGGCAAGGGGATGAAGTCAGGACTGCTGTCAGCCCGTATGATACCTCTGTGAAGGTTAGAAACAGGCCCGCCTCTGAATGCACACTGCCCCACCTAACCAGAGGGGTGGCACACTTAACCAACTTGACCCCTCAGCCCAGTGAACAGCCTTATTCTGGGAGAATTGACAGTTAACTTCACCCAGAAAGATCGAATTTCAAAGAAAATTACAATTAAGATTTATGTATGCATTCAATGAGTATTTATCATTGCTTATTATGTTTCAGATAGTGTAATAAAGCAAATTCCATTTTTTCATGGAACATATGTCTTTGACAGGGAGATGGAAAATAAACCAATAAATCTGAAATATGATTTTTGCAGATCCATGCCATCAAGATCAGAGGATAAGCTAAGGGAAGGAAAATCAGATAAGCTAGGGGCTTGGGGCATGCTATCAGATGGCCAGGGAAAGTCTCTTGAAGACGGTAATATTAGATCAGAGATGTGCCATTAGAAGGCTCATACAGGGTGTAGTGTGGGAAATGGATTGACACAGCAAAAGGCGAGCAGGGAGGACAGAGTGGAGACCAAGGCAGTGACTTTGCAAAAGGGTGGCAGTAGCTCGCATGGAGTAGCAGCGATGGAGTTGCTTAAAAGTGGGGTATGCTGTTTTTTCTCATCCAGTTAAGACTTTTCAGACTAGACCAATGGTGTGCCAGATTGTACTGGCTCACAACAGTCATTTGTTAAATTTTCAGGACTGTTGCAAGCCCTTTGTTCAACATAGCCATCATTAGAAATTGAATTATATAAACTTAGAGCTAAATAAATTCTATTAAAAACAAAGGTAATAAATACTCAATGTGCATCACACCCTAATTATTTTACTATATTTTACTATGACCTATGCCTTGAGGTTATGCTCATCTCTTGTACTGTAGGGTTAAAATACAATAAAATGGCATGCTGCAGTGCATCTCTCCCCACAACATGCTGGTAGATTAAAATTGGCCATCGTGGGAGTATTTAGCCCATGGAAATCACATCTACAAACACTAAATAACAGAGCTTGATTTATTGTTTTACTAATTGCCTAGATTTAAGAAAGTGGTGGAGAAAATATTAATAATTTGGGACAAACTTAAAAGTATGTCACATCTAGTACTGAAGCTAAAAGAGGTTTCAGTTTAATAAATATAATTTGTGCTAGGGTGGGGATAGTTTAAAAGTAGATCACAGATTCAATTACAATAAATTTGTTGGGAAAAGAGATGATGGATTGGAATACAACTCAATTGGTAAAATCATAGCTGAATTGCAATTATAAATTGGCTATGCATATGAGTCCAGCAAAAATCAGCCAGGTATTCAGCAAGAATCAACAAGCTATGTGGAATTTACAATAAATAGTATTGTATATTTTATTATTATTTGTAAATGGTTTGC
>JAQZBX010027202.1:0-28538 GCA_029593785.1 Cabassous unicinctus
TTTCTAATTCTAGTATTTTCATGGTTTCTTTGCACTGAAATCATTAGTCCAATTATAATTTTTCCTGTTGTAAGGTGTGAGATATGCTTCCAACTGTAATTTTTTTCCAGATGGCTATCAGTACCAATGTATTCTTTCAATATTTTTTTACTGATTAAATGTTTCATCTTATCATAAAGTCCAGTCTATTTATGGCTTTTCTGTTCTGTTTCATTGGCTTGTCTTTCATTTTCATGAGCCAGTACTATTTTGACTAAGTTATCATAACTATGTAATAGATTCTTATTACTTTCCCTCAAGAAGATTTGCTTACTTTTTCACATGAAATTTAGACATAACTGGACTACTTACGTAACACTGTATTCAACATTTAGATAAATATATTCTTTACATGCATTCATAGGCTATTTCAGAAAACAGAATAACTACAAGACTACAAAGCAAGTCTCAAGAAATTCCAAAATATCTAATGCCATATATATCAGATTTTCTGACCAAATTTAAATAAAATAACAAGTTATTAATTAAAAGACAACTAAACTTTTACCCCCTGGTAGATTTGAAAATTTAAGAACACTTTTTAAATTACTCACAGATCAAAGAAAAAATCATTATAGAAAGAACATATTAAGAATTGAATGACAATGAAATTATTTAACCTTAAGAAAAAAAAAGAAACATTTTCACTTAGTTGCTTCTTAAGAGTAGAAAAAAGAAGGAAAGCTATACAATCACCGAATGAGGCTAGCATAGCCTTAACTCTAAAATGAATGGAGCAGGTGTAGCTCAGTGGTTGAGTGCCTGCTTTGCATGTATGAGGTCCGGGGTTCAATCCCCGGTACCTCCCAAGAATAAAGAAAAAGAAAACAGTAAAATGAGGTAAAGACAGTTCAATCTTTGTCACTGGAGTAAAAATAGAGCACTAGGAAACTGAATTTCAGCAGCATGTTAAAAATCATGACCAAATAGGCTGTATTGCAAACATGTAAGTATAATTCAACAGGTTTACAAAATGTCACAAGTTTACATTTTTTAGCTTAAAGGAGGAAAAATGTGATCATCTTGATAGAAGCAGAGAAAGCATTTGATAAAATTCAAAGCCCATTTATGAAAAAGTAAAAACTCTAGCAAAAACTTATAATAAATACCATATTTTATGGTGAAATAGTAGGAGCATTTCTATTATAGTTAGGAAGCAAGCTGTTGTCCTTTTTTTCAGCATTATACTGAAGGTTCTAACTAATGCAGTAAAACAAGAAAAATATCTAAGAATGAACACTGCAAAGGGAGAACTACAATTGCTCTTATTCGAGAAAATATAATTTCTACGTAGTACACCCACAGAATCTACAAACAATTTTAATTAGCATGAGAGTTCAAAAAATTGTTTGAACTCACACTTAATATAATAGCATTCCCATTCAGCAGCAAAAACAACATAGAAAGTGTGCCAAGAAAGAAACAAAACACCATCATGCTCACAAGAGAAAGAAACAACACAAAATAAACTTGTTAAAGTGCCTAGTAATAAAACTATCAATAGATATTTAAGATATTTGTGGAGAAAATTACAGAAGAGTATTGTCAAATGGAAGACAGGAATAGTCTTCCATGAATATGGATACAGTGACTTTGTTCATGTCAGGATGGCGATTTTACCCAAATTAATCTATAAATTCAACATGAATTCAAGGCAGACTTTCTATTTTTAAAAGATCTTGAACCTTTGGAGGATAAGTGACATTCTTGAGCTCTCATATCAAACAGTGACAGAGCGAGAACCCAAATCTAGTATCCTCTTCCATTGAATTGCTTGCCCCTCTTCCCTGTCTTGGATGGCTAGCTGTTTTGACTACAAATACTGATGATGCTATGTAGCTGGAAGATATTCATTACTGAGTAATAGGTCTAGACTTGGAAATGGAGAATAAATTTATTTTATAGAATAACCTTATTTTAAGTTACTGTCAAAAATGCTAACAAGACAGCTAAAGGTCAGTTGAGAGGAGGTCTAGAATTTATGCACACTTAACCTTTATTATCCAGGAATTGTATGGTTTCTAACTGCAGCAGTCAATGAGTGATACTTTCAAGTGCAATAAATAAAAAAGAGATAATCCCTTGTTTTATAGCTTTGAACATTCCCTCTCTCTATTGCTTGTCATACAGTTAAAGAAATTTTCTAAAAGTTTTAAGCTAGCATTTTTTTTTTCTTAGACCAGAGGAGATAATAAAGAACAAAATATGTATTAAAGTATGTCTTAAAAGTTTCCCTTTCCTTTATCACATTTCTGAAAAATGCTAAAAAATGGTATAATTTGGTCAGCAGTAGAGAGGAAATAATTAGATTATGTGATAACAAGTCTTCAAAAAATGGAGAAGGGAGAAATATACGATAGGACTGGAAAGTCCTGGCAGAGTCTTGGAAATTGAGACAGAATTAGAAAGAGATTATTTGTGGCTTTAACCACTGGAATTAATGATAAAACATGGCTTTTTTTTTTTTTAACAAAAATTGTCCCTGAATAAGATAATTTACTGTGAACTTCAATACACTCAACCAAGTAATTAGAATTAAAGAGGTTAGGAAGGGATTAATTCAGGTGAAGTTAATGCCATAAAGCAATTTTAAGAATAATTTATAATGATAGTAGTACTGGCTGTCTCTTATATCAGCATATCACTTTGCTATGTATATATTTTGCAGGGATTAGTCAGAAACTTATTAAGGTCCTTTCTGTTCCAGATTTCTCATATTTCATCATCAAACTTTACTTAAGAAATTAAAGCAAATAATATACCAAATAGCTACCATGCCATGTACTGTTCTGAATGTTAAGGAGAGATGGTGATGGTGGTTAGGAGAAAAAATGAAGTGTGTTCAAAGAAATATGACTTATTTTCTTGGAGTAATATTTTAATATTACCAGTTTGCTGAATGAATGAATGAATGAATGAATGAATGAATGACAACCTTTCTTTATGGAGAGCAGCTCTGGACCCTCATCTGTTACTTGTATGGAGGGAGCTACACAGCTTTCAAACTCTTCATTGGAAAACTACTGAACCTCTCTGGGCCTTAGCTCATCATTTGCAAAATGATACCTAATTCACAGGATTATAATAAGGATCAAATCAGATAATGTGTGCAAAACGATGTTAATTCCCTCTGTATTCTCTAAAGAGAAAATAATACAATCACAAAATGTCAAGTGAAGTTTCAAGTTAGTGCATGATTAAATGCCAAACAAGTGGTACTGACCAAAGCTATACAGAAAGAAGCCCTGGTTTAGAGAAAGGAGAAACAATTATGGGCTGGGATGAATGGGAAAAGTTTCACAGGGGAGGGGGGCTTTGGTAAGCCTTGTAAGATGAGATGGGATGAGCATTCTGGACAAAGGATGCACCTTGAGCAGAGATGTCAGGATAGAGTGACCAGTCTGGCTTAGATGGCCTGAGTTGGGATATGCTGGCAGGGGATGCTGGAGGGGGAGAAAGGGGAACTTCTGGGCCAAGGTGGGTCTGGACTTTTATATTTTATATGAGGAAGCCAAAGGTGGTTTTCAAGTAAGACACTGACATGAGTAAATAACCACTTAAGAATGAAAAGTTGGGCAGTGGAGTTCAGGTTGAAATGGGAAGATCAAAACGTAGGAGTCAATTTCTGGGGGCCGAATGATAAGATAAGGGATGACAACAAAAATTCAAGTGTGAAGTGATAGGGTTGTAATATTGGCCTACAAGGTAGGTTGAAAACGATGGGAGAAAGTCATAGATGAGTCACATTATTGGGTGACTAATAGGACATGGAGAATAAAGAAAAAGATGAAATATACATATAAAATACCTAGGTTTCCCACATATGGGACAAGTGAAACGGTGTCAACATTGTCAGAGTCTGAAAGCTTGGGCTGGGAGACAGGTTCAGTGTCACAGGCCATAAATTCACTTTCAAATGTAGACTACTGAGACCTCTAGATGGATGTGGCCAACTACTGGAGATGCAAATTTTGTGTTTCAGAAAAGGGTCAGTACTAGAGAGGCAGATTTCAGAGTCACTTGTATAAAGATCATGGATAGCATAAGAGTATAAAGCAAGAAAAGTCTTGAGAGACTTTGAGGACTGTTTTCAGGTAGAATAGGAAGATACAGAGGATTTGGTTGTCAGGGAGTTAAAAGAATCATGCAAGGATAACCGAGTGTTCATGAGTTTTGCATTAAGGAAAAATACGGGGTGGGAGCTCTGCTAGCGTATTAAAAGTGAAGCAAATTTTAATTAGAAGTATGAAAACTTGGCAGAATAGATGAAATCAGGTATATAAATTGTGAAATGCCAGTTTTGGTACAAATTGTTTTGTGACTGTATAAAACCTTTTTTTCTTCTTCAATGAGATAGAAATGCTTACAAAGGAACTTGGACCATATCTCAAGGAATATGTTCCCCCTTCCCAAATATTTTAGTCTCACTAGGCCAAGGCATGGTCTCTTAGTTTTCCGGGGCTGCTGTAACAAAGGACCACAGACTAGCTGACTTCAAACAGAAATTTGTCTCCTGGTTCTGATGGCTGGAAGTCTGAAATTAGTGTAGGCAGGGCTGACCTTCCTTTGAAGGGAGAATCTACTCCATCCCTCTTGCCTGGCTTCTGGTGGGTGGCCGGCAATCCCTGGTGTGTTCGCTGGCTTGTGGTGGCATAATTCAATCCCTGCTTCTGTCACATGGCTGTCTCTCTGTGCCCAAATTTCCTCTCCTTTAAGGACAGCAGTCATATTGGATTAGGGCCTGCCCTCATCCAGTGTGGCCTCATCTTAACTAGTAACATATGTATTTTTTCAGGAGGTAACAGGGATTGAACCTGGGACCTTGTACGTGCAAAGCAGGTGCTCAACCACTGAGCTACGCCCGCTCCGCTACAATTTTTTTTTTTTTTAATAACTAATAACATTGTAAAAGATCCTATTTACAAATAAGTTCACAGTAATAGGACCGGAGGTTAGGGCTTGAACATGTCTGCTTGAGGGACACGATTCAATCCCTAACACATGGTTTGGCAAACCTTCAGATGTGGAGGCTCGGGTCCCTGAACTACATTCTTTGGGCTTCCCTGGAGAAGCGTGTTTGTGCAACACTGGAGGTCTTGAGCAGGCGAGAATAACTGGGAAGGCTGTCTTGTTAAAAATATCTCCACCAATTTATCAGAGTTTCATTCCACTGCATTTTAGAAACAAAACACTTTCTGGAATGTTTCAGCTCGCATGCTGTTTGTATCTTGAGGAATAACTATAATTGTATAATCGAATTGCTCTTCTCCAAGTATTGAAAGAATGCAGTGTTTCACTGGGTTGAGTGTAAAGAGGGGTAATTTTGGTGCATGGAGCATTTCAACAAGGCAGGTGGAGGTGGGGGAGCCACTTGTGAAAGGTTTCAGGGGACATTTGACCAAAGTACCAAAAGCAGAAAGCACACCAGCTAGCCTGCTCAATCTTTTTTTTTTTTTTTTTTAATTTAATTTAATTCATTTTTTGCTAATGTGTGCCATGGAGTCTCAAAGGAGGGAGGCATTGTGATGGAGAGGCAAAGGGCACTGACTCTAGAGTGCCCTTTGACTCTAGAGAGGTCTCAGTGTCACCATTAATGGCATATGAGTGTGGGCAAGCAATTTCATCTTTCTATGCTTTGGTTTCCTCGTCTGTATATTAGGACAACAGCAGTTACTATCTCACAGGGAACGTGCTGAGTTAACACATACACAGAGAAAGTGCAGAACAGTATGTGTGCAATAAAAGTATGAAGAAATATAAGCCAGAAAAACAACTGCAGATGTGTTAACTGTTATTTTTATTATTTGTTACTTCTTTATAAACTGGAATTCTCAAGTCTGTTTTGTCCAGATGTACTATATTCTTGAAATTTTACTTTGTACATTTTGTAAGGAAAAAAAAAAAGTCCTCTTTCTGGTCTATCAACATTTTCTGAAATTATTCTTGTCTTACTGTCATTCTGTGCAAAGGGATAGAAGAACAGAAGTCATTTGTGAAGGGGAGCTTACAGGTTAATATCAGCCATGTGTGAAAGTCTGCCAGTAATTCAAGGGACTTCTAAGTAGGCCAGCATATCTTTATTAAAAAATGACACCTTCTTTTTGGGTTTGCATATTATAACTGAGAATAAATCTAGGGGATAAAAACATAAATTGTTGAATTTCATCTTTATTATAAAAATATTATACTTTTAAAATGTATTTTATTTGAGTATAGACAATAAGTTAATGTTTATAAAATGAATATGGATATGTATATATGAGCTGATCAAATAACAGTATGTAAAAATTATTGATAACCACACTTTTACCAATTAAAACTCTTGCCCATTTTTAATGAAAAAGTATTATCTGCCTGGTAGTGTTGAACTTTGGGTGAACAACACCTAAGTGTATTTCTTTTAGAGCAAACCAGATATTTACAGTCATGCTATTTTGACATTTTAGAATTGTATGCCAGTGACACGTGGAAAAACATAGTCTATATACCAGGTTGTAATTCCAGAAACAAGCATCTTATATCACAAGATCAAAGCAAAACTTTTAAAAAAAACAAATTAATTTTATTGATACATATTAATAAAGCATAAAATTCACCTGAAGTGTACAATCAATGGTATTTGGTATAATCACATAGTTGTGCGTTCATCACTTCAATCACTATTAGAGCAATTTTATTATTTCAATAATAATAATAATAATGAAAAACAAAAAAACAGACAAACAAGAAAATTCCTCACCTCTCAATCTCTCTATGCTTCCCCCACTGTACATAGCTGCTATTTCTGGCTATTCTATCCTAAGTGTACAATCAATGGCTTTAGTATATTCACAATGTTGTACATTCATCATCTGAAAAATTTTAGGACAATTTCATTACTCCAAAGAGAAATACTCCACACCCCTTAGCATTCTCTTCTCAGACATACATAACCACTCACATCATTTCATCTTTATAAATTGATTTATATTTACATTTTATATAAATGGAACCATACAATATGTAGTACTCTGTGTCTGGTCTCCTTCACTTAGTATAATGTTTTTGGCTTTTTTTGGTCTGATATTAACATTGTGTAGAATTAACTTACGTTTGTTTAGCTTCAAAGAAAAGCAGTCTTACATATGCAATTCTACCCGTATTCATATTACACATAATATATTTATATTTCATATAATATATTTAGGTCATAATAGGGCAATCATACAGTATTTGTCCTTTTGTGTCTGGCTTGCTTCACTCAAAATAATGTCCTCCAGGTTCATCCATGTTGTCATATGTTTCACAACTTCACTTCTTCTTACCACTGCATAATATTCCATTGCGTTTATACTCCACAATTTGTTTATCCATTCCTCAGTTGATGGACACCTGAGTTGTTTCCAACTTTTGACGATCATGAATAATGCAAAGCAGAACTTTTAAATGTTTGCTTTATTTGTCGTCAGAAAGACTGAACTTCTTAGTACATCATATAAAGAGGTCTTCCTTTAATTCAACAAAGGTTACACAGGAAATTGAAAACCACACAGAATGAAAGGGTCATTTTCATTATTCTCATTAGGCCATTCGCAAAGTTAGCATTTCTCTTCTTACAGTGAACTTGGCCTTTAAGACAGTTTCTTTTAAGATCAAGTATTGCCATTTACAATATTCTTTGCCCTTATGCTCTTTCTGTCTCTAAATTTCTTGAATCACCTATTCTCTTTGCTCCTAGACGTTTTAGACTTTGTGCTTACTGCCTTTTGTTATTAATTTTATATTTTCACATATATAAATACTGTAAGACTGTCAGGTTTCAGCTGCCAAAAAAAAGGTATCTGAAGATATGTTTTTATGCTCTGTAAGGACCTGGAGAGTTTTTGGGTCATCTTTGAACACGGATACTACCTGATAATTAGGAGTCTTAATCAAAATCTCCTAATTAAATAGATTATTCTGACTTACAGTTTGGGAATAAATCAAATATTCCAAAATACATGGGGGCCATAATATCCACTTCATAAAGTAAAACTGCAATAAACATGGTCAGCTAAGGTCCCTGGTAGGCAAATCCATACAATGCTTAATTTCTATTAAGAATTTCTAATATATTGGGCACAGGGTACTCACAATCTTAAAGCCAGACTGAAAGAAATCAGATTGTTTTCCACATGTCTCCATTTCCTGGAGAGCATGGCTTGGCACTCAGCTTATAGGGTCGACCCTGTCCTCTTCAGGGAGAACTGAATCCTTTTGTTCACACTTTTATTACAGCCCTTGCTATGCTTATGTATTTATTCACATTCTGTTATCCCCACTACATGATGAGCTCTAGATGGCATGTCCCATTCATTCTTCAATCCATAACTTTTTTTTTTTAAGATTAAAATTTTTATTTTTAAAGAAGTTTTAGATTACATAAATGTGACATCAAAAATATAGGGGGTAACAACAAAGGAAGAAATGAAAGGAAGAAAAAACAAAGAAAAAAATATAGAGGGTTCCCATATATCCCACCCCTTTCCCCTCCCACACTTTCCCCCATTAACGACATCTTTCATTAGTATGGTACAATTTGAATCCATAACTTTTTTTTTCAATTTTATTTTTTTAAAGTGTTTTAAAGATACTTAGACTATATAAATGTCATATAAAAAATATAGAAAAAAAAATAGAGGATTCCCACATGACCTGCTCCCCACGCTCCTCACACCTTCCCACATCAACAACGTCCCTCACCAGTGAGGCACATTCATCACTAATGAACACACCTCGGAGTACTGCCACCAAGCCGGGACTAAAGTCTACACGGTAGTTTACACTCTCTCCCACCCGATTCTGCAGGCCATGGCAAAATTTATAATGGCCTGTCTCTGTCGCTGCAACGCCACTCACGACAATTCCCAAGTCCCCCAAATGCCCCTGCCTTACACCCGCTCCTCCCTCTCTCTGTCCCCAGAACCTCCAGTAGCCACTGCCTCCACATCAATGATATAATTTCTTCCATTTTATATCAATCCCAGGCACATTTATGGAATGAGGGAATTCATGAGGAGACTCTCAGATGAGCTCCTGGACACCAGCCTCCCCAGGCTCTGTTCATTCTTTAGTGCACTCAGCTTTCCCACTTTGCAAAAAAATATTCTGACCATGTCACTGATCTGCAAAACAATCCTCCACTGAATGCTTATAGGGTGCATCCTAAACTTTGGTTGGTTTTCCAGAATCTGCCCCCAAATTCCCTTTCCAGGTTCATACTTTGATATTGCTACTTCACAGCCTAAGTTCCAATTACACCACCCATCTCCTGCTATGCTGAACATGCCCTGCCCTTCTGTCTGCCTAGAATACTTTCCCCATTTTCTATCCTGTCCTAATCCTGCCTCTAATTGGTCATATGACTTTGGGCAAGTCGCCCCAGTCTCCTTATTAAAATGGGGATAATAACAGTATGTACTTCACCAGTCTGTGTAAACAATACATTAGTTAATTCAGGTAAATCATCTCGAACCGTGCCTGGTACATGTTAATCATTATTATTATTACTTTGATCTATTACAGCATTAGACACATTATATTACAATTACATGCATAATGATTAAATGTGTACCCAAATATTTATCTCGCCATGAACTTGAATTAGATATGCTGTTGCCATCCCAGCTGGACTAGGAGACTGAGTAGGGAAGCAGGGGGAGGTGGCATAAAGGAAGTGCCTCCCAGGCAGCAGGGGGCAGTAGAGGGAAGGGAGAGAAGGAATTGAAGGGCAAGTGGTCAGCCATGACAGTCCCTAATGCTCCCATTCATGGTGGGAACTCTGAGTGTGTGTGCATGTACTGTAAATGATTAGAGGGTGCAGGGAAATCCTAGAACACGTGAATATACTGGTAGAGGATAGTGGTTGGTTGTTGTGCTTTGTTACTCAGGGCATGGCCCAGGGATATTTCAAGTCACAACAGAGACTGGAGGTGATAGCCCGTAGCCAGGGACAAGATGGCAGACATGGCTGAGTCTCAGCAGCACCAGTGTGAGCTGAGTTATGGAAGTTTACTTAACAGCTAAGGTCCAGAGCCAATCCTCATGCATTATAAATACCCTTAGTATTCCATAATGCATGAACCAACTCTAAGCAAGAACCAACTCTAACCATGGACTCTAACCATGGACTCTAACCATGGACGCCTAGGAATCCCCACCCCAAAACTGTGTGAGATGACCTACAAGCTCAAATGAAAGTCTGTGGGGCAACATGAGGTTGATTCCAGATACTCTACTCTGCTAGTATAAGGTCATATGAGGTTTCCCCTGCATCCAGAAGACACCAATTGGGAATGAGAGAAGGGAGTAAGGGGAGTGAAACACTAAGTGACAGAATCTTTTCAAAATAGATTTAGTTTCTCTGTTAGATATTGTCCTAAATAAAAGAGACTGAATTTAAATACCCCCTACTCCTTTCCCCCCTACTCCTCAGATTTCATGATTGGAAATGGAATCTCCAAAGCAAGCAGAGAACAGTTACAGATAATTAAGAAGGTTACAATATTTTGCATTTACGAGGTGTTCATTTCTACCACCAGGAAAACACACACACACTTCCACATACACACATATGTTTACAGTTTGTCTCTCTCATTAGGTCTGTCTCCCTTTATATCTGCTTTCTATGTGGCGGAGACTTTAGCATGGCACAGAGCCTGTCACTTAGACTAAGATGGATGGATGGATGGAAAGAAAGAAGAAAGGGAGGGAGGGAGGAAGGAAGGAAGGATGTAGGAAGGGAGGGAGGGAGGGAGATGAGCAAATGGCTGAATGAATAAATTGCTCCACCCTATCTGGATAAAAATGACTTCTATTTTAGTGTGTTTTCCTGGAAATTTCTTCAAAATATGTCAAGCAAGTGTTGGTTTCAGACTTCCTGGATTTAGTCATCTGGGAGTAACGTGTCATTTTGCGTGACTTTAAATCATTTATTTCAATCCCTTTTCGATTCACAAGTGAGAACCAGAATCCCATTTAGGGTAAAATGACTTGCCCAAAGGCAGAAAATGATTGAATTGCCCACTCATCAATCCTAACTTATTTAGGCTCATTGTTCTTTTTTTTTTCCAACTGAAAGGGGCCTTTGATTTCATTTAGTCTCCTGCACTTTGAGTTCATGAAATGTGTCAAACAAGGCCCAGATTATTAGGTTTATTAGATCCTTCCTTGTTACAGGGTTATGTGTTATGACCCATAATATGCAGCCCAGCAGTTTCCAAAATGCCGCTGTTTGTTAGACTTGGTACAGCATATAGTAATATTACAATTGTCTTTAAGTCATGGAACTATGGGAAACAGGAAAGCTAAAAAGTCCCTTAATGCTAATTATTGATGCATGGAGATAAATAGATAAGGAAAAATTGAACAAAATAAGTTTGAATGCTTTGGATAGTTAACACTTCAATCTTACACTGTACTACTAGCATTAGTGACTGCTTTCAGGAGATCAGTTCAGAATATTTGAGTAGATTGATCTAACAAATTAAAACATTAATCATTTTATTACATTTTGATTAGAAATAAGGCACCACTCAAAATTATTCAAATTAAAATTATCACTGAGGGCAGAGACCATGTCTTTTCTGTTATTATTTCCAGTGGTATGCTGGGAAATGTTTAACTGGCTCTGGGGGGGAGGGACCCCTGATCAGCGTTTGTTGATTTTTATGGTATAAATGTGGCGGAAATACTCCCACCATGGCCAATTTCAAGTTGCCAATTTCAAAGCACTGGATGCAGAGTTGGGAATAGATACACACAATCTGCTTTCACAGGCCAGTGCAAGCAGAGTAGACATTTACTAAATATTTATGGAATGGAGGAATTAATTCAGAATTTACATGCCTTTAATAAACTAGAAAACAAGAAGCTTTACTTTGTGACAGTAGCACAATAGAATTTTGGCTAATTCTGGAGCAATATATATATTTCTATCTATCTAGCTAGCTAGCTATCGAGATTGTATCCATCTTGACTGGTCATGTTAATCCATAGGTTTTAAGCTTTCCTGAATGTGCTGGTCTTCTCATGTACAGTTATAGTTTAATATAACAGTGATGCACATTTGATTCTGATGATGCATTTCACGTCAGAACAGGCCTCTCTAAATGAAGTCAAAATAAAAAGGACTGACTAAAAAGAAATGTAAAGCAAACAAAGAGATGAACAAAAGGTGTATTTTACTGAAGTTATTGAAACTAATCTTCCTCCAGTTGTACAAAATTTATGGCATCTATCATTTACTTGATTCTTTTTCCTTTCATCTTCTTTGGATCACAATTACTTTCCTTCTGCCTCACCATGATTACTGGAAGACCTGAAACTATGCCCAACAGATGCCTACTCTCTGTTTTGTTTGTTATACAGCATTTAGCTGCATAAAACAGGTAGTCTCAAGTTAGGACAGCTCCACAGTTGGCTGGTTAATTGAGTGGCAATAATATCGTCAAGGAGCTAGGCTGTTTCCATCCTTCCTCCACGTCTTCTGTAGAGGATAAGGTAGATCCCTTCCTGATCACAAAATGTCTACAGAAGCCCCAGGAATCACAACCTGACAAGGCAACATCTAGAAGAAAAAGGAACTAACTTCCTTAAGAACTAGGAACTAAGAACATTTTCTCAGAAACATCCCCTTTCCTTTTTACCCTGAGAATTGAGTCAGAAGCTCCTTCCCAAGCAATACAAATGAAATTGCCATAATTCACTTATTCTATCTTTATCCCTTGGGGATAAAAGAGAGAATAGCTGGTGAGTAAGGCCACTAAAAGTATCTGCTATAGATAGTAACCTATAGAAACCAGAAAAATAGCCATAAATAGGCCACAAGATGCTCAGAGAAGCTAGCTTGAAATAGTTGGTGTATTAGTTTCCTATTTTTCCTATAGCTGCTCTAACAAATTCCACAAACGTAGTGGCTTACAAAACACAAATTATTATCTAATGTTCTGGAGGCCAGAAGTCTGAAATGGGTGTTACAGGCTAAAATTAAGGTATCGACAGACATATTGGTGGGTTTAGGGAGAGTCTATTTCCTTGCCTTTTCTTGCTTCTAAATGCTTCCTGCATTCTTTGGCTCATGGCCCCTTCCTATGTCTTCAAAGCACATCACTCAACCTCTGTTTTCTCTCTTACTTCGGTTCTTTTGCCTCTCTTTTATGAGGATCATTGAGCTAACATTGGGCTCACCTGGATAATCCACGATACCCTTTCCATCTCAAGATCTTTACTCACATCTGCCACATCTGCCATGGCCCTTTTGCCATTGAAAGCAACATATTCACAGGTTTGGGGGATTAGGATGTAGACATCTTTGGGAGGCCATTATTCTGTCTACCTCAGTTGGGGGCTGCAAAAGTGACACTCCTAATGAATTTATAAGAAAATTCTCTTATTTCAAAAGCCAGACTTGAAATTCGAGTGACTAAACTAGGCACAAGGAAAATAATTGAGATCATTGCTATGCGTCCTCTTAGCAGGCTACATCCTTTGTAAGATGTAAGAATGAGCATGGCCCTGATAAAGATTTATAATTTCATATTAAATAAAGTGCTACCAATATCTTTACATTATTGAAGTCATTTTCAATAATTTAAACTTTCTGTGAAAGTTGGAATTTTTATCAGTTAATTAAATTTAAAACGTAGTATGTCTGGAGCCAGTGTTACCCATCAGGGGAACAGAAGGTAGTGGCCTTCACTGACAACACTTCTATCTATAGGACTACACTATTTTACGGAATAGCTGCATTGAACTAGAATTTTACATGCCCCTCCACCCTTCAATGATCAAAATCTAACTTTGGTGACTTGAGCTCCAAAATATCCAGACATCACTGATGCCTTGAAACCTTCCAAGATTTTGCTATCGCAACTTTAAGCTAATAAGCAGCCTTAAAAAATCAATAATAACAGGAGAAATTCTCATGCGCTTGTTGTGTTTAGATATGGAACTTAAAATAGATGATCTTATAAGACAGATGTCTTTCTATCATATATGATTTAAATTTTTTTATCCACTAATAATCCCCTGCCTTAGGTGAGAGAGAATATTTGCCAAACTTGTTTCCTCTTCATTTTCTGTTCACAGTTTGACTCTTTTTCCCAGCCTCCTTCGGAGACAGGTATGACCATGTGACTGACTTCTAAATAAGTAGATATGAAAAGAGGCTATGGGTGCAACTTCTGAGGCCCACAAGTGTCCCTTGTGGGATTCTCCATGCTCTTTTGCCTTCCCCTGGCTTGGTACAGAAGGGCACAGCAACCTTGGAAGATGCGTGATGTAGACGGTGGATGCAATGATGGGAGGCTCCTGTGCTCTTAATTTACCTTTTGCAAGAGAGCTACTCACTAACCCAAAACACCTATTTTCTAATTTGCATGAGTGAGAAATAAGCTTTGCTTATTTTGTGTGTGTGTGTCTGTTGGGGTTTCTTTGCTACAGCAATTAAATTACATTAATAAACCACTTAAATTATTTGGTTTATCTTTTAGGCATGATTCTATGATTTATCTAGCCTGGAGGCAATTAAGTGGAAACATTCCTTCCTAATCCTGTATCCTGAATAAGACCTTCACACAGGGCTGTGTGTCTGCACTGTGGATCTAACTAAGTTCACAATCTAAGGCACGGTAACACCTTAAGTTGTATAATCTTCTATGTTTACGCTGTTGGAGGCTGTTATTGTCTGACTGACTTGTTTGCCTAGCAGGAAGATATGGGGGGCTCAGCATCCTTGAGGACTGACACTGGACTTAATCATTTTGTTGAACACTTAAGGATATTATTTATAGGATGGTATTTAGAAATTGCCCTGATATGCAATTTTAGTCAATGAAATGTATATAGCTAATTCAAAAAACATTTTTAAATGTATCCTATTATATATACAGAGCACCATTCTAGACCCTGCTGGGATACAAAGATGAAGAAGACATGGACCCTATCTTTATGGATCTCATATTCTAGAAAAAGACCGACACCAATGACTTACAGCAGAATGAGACCAGAACTATAAGAGAGAAACAAAAGTGTTATGAGAATAAGGTGGAAGGAGAGTGATTCTACCTGGGGGAGGCTGAGCCGGCCTCTTAGAAGAGGTAGGGGGTGAATACAGCCTTGAAGATGGGTATGACTTAACTACTAGACATTGGGGAGGGTGTATCAAGGGTGTCGCAGGGAGACGGAATATTGGGCAAAGGTGAAGATTATAAATTGCCCCATACAAGTGGCATAAGAGGAGGCTTAAAAGGTAGGCAGATGGTTAGGACTTGGATACCTGCCTAAAAAGATAGGACTTTAAACTGTGGTCCAGAAACGCCAAAGCATTTCAATTCCACATTAGTAGGGGGTGACTATCTGAAGCTACCATCGATGCTTCTAAGGCTCTTTCTGGGCTTAGTTAGAAAAGGAGCCCTGCTTTGTCATGCATGTGCCATTTCTTCTGTGAGCATTAGCAGGATGCCATTGAAAATTTCAAAAGAGGACAGTGATGGGATCAGATGTGCTTTTATGAAAGTTGGACTCCAAAGCCATTCTAGTTGCCAGTCCGCAAGGAGATGCCTGCAGTCTTCTCCGTGAGTCTTACTGGGGGTTTCCACTGTCCCCGGATGATGATGATAACAAGAAGAGGGTACCAACAAGAAGAGAAAAGCCACCAGAAGAAGGTGTACCACTCCACAATTGTGCTTTTCCTAACTCAGTCAGTTGTCAAAGACACACACATATATACATCTATCTTTGTGTGTATACAATTAACAAAATTTCAGACAATGATGCCTGAAAAAAAGCCAGGACTGGGGGAGAACAGGGGGCAGGAGAAGGCCCACCAATGCACATTTCCAAGATCAAGGTCCATCCCTCCAAGCTTCACTGACTGTCCACACCTTGGCAGGCCCTGGGTGAGGTGCTGGATGGTGGCAGGGCCGTGGTCCCCACCCGAAAGGAGGCACAATCCACAGGGGACCATCAGGTCAACACTTGCCACCTCCTGATGTTTGCTTGATTATCTGACTGGTCAAGAAACCAAGAAGGAACCTTTATGGAGGTTACTTCTGAATTATTTCCCATTGAACCTGACACAATATCTTCAAGGGGAAAAGCCAGGCAGGCCTCTCTCAGGCTGTGGGGTTGAGTTATTATAGCCTCCAGAGCCTAAAAGGAAAAACCAATGGCCTGAAGCTCTAAAACACTATATTAGGATTTCTTCTGTTCATGATAGGATGAAGAAAACATCAAGCATCACCTTGAAATTGTGCCCATAACATAGACAAAGAGGCAGTCACTATATTGTAGAAATTCAGTTGAGATTTTGAAACAGTGATTTAAGAGAGAAATGTTTCCAGATTTTAGCAAAATACTTTTCAATTTACTTGCATCATTAAATATAGCACAATTTTCAGGGTAATGAACATGATATTGTACAGAAATTAGATCTGCCTAGTTTTAAAAGATGAAAAAAGTAAGAGCAGCCAGACGAACCTTGAGGAAAAATGTTCTGCCAGCCTCAGATAAATGCAGAATGCAGGCAGGCAGAGTTTATATGAAACAAATAGATGGAACCAGAGTCACATTCTAGTTCCAGCACCAGGTAAACAAATAAAATTTCTCGGGAAGCGGAAGTGGCTCAAGCGAGTGGGCTCCCGTCTACCATATGGGAGGTCCCGGGTTTGTTTCCCGGGGCCTCCTGGTGAAAGCGAGCTGGCCTGTGTGGAGAGCTGGCCCACGTGGAGAGCTGGCGCAAGAAAAAGAGACAAAGAAGAGAGACAATGAGAGACACAACAAACCAGGGAGCTGAGGTGGCTCAAGTGATTGAGTGCCTCTCTCCCACATCGGAGGTTCCAGGATCGATTCCTGGTGACTCCTAAAGAGAAGATGAGAAGAGAAGACAAGCAGACATAGAGAGCACACAGCAAATGGACACAGCAAGACAGCGAGCACAAAAAAAAACAAGGGGGTTCGGAGATTAAATAAAATAAATAAATAAATAAAAAGTTCAACATTTAAAAAAATAAAATAAAATTTCTCATCTCAAATTCTATGCATTTCCATTTAACTCCACAGCCGCTGTTTAATATATGCAAGGCTCCTCTCAGGTGTGCCTACCATATTCACCTTTCCTCTTGCTTTCTTAGCTGGGACAGGCAGATCCTATTGTTGATCCTCTAGTTTTGAAGAGAAACCACCTTTCTGGGGCCTTGCAGCATGCGTACAATCCCAGAAACAACCTGGAGAAGACGCGTCCTGGGATGGACCTTCTGGATGTTATCATCTCAGCTTCTGGATTATCCTAAATCTGCTGGGACATCCCCTCTTTGCCCAGTCTCCCTGTGCCCTGGCATGGGTGTCCTTTCTGAGGAATTCCAGTTATGCAACAAGGAACCATTTAGTCAGTCATTCACCATATATTTACCGAATGCCTCCTGTGTGCCATAAACTTGGTGCACCTGATGCGAGATAGGTACATTCCCTGCTCTCAAGAAATGTACTGTCAAGTAGAGGACACAGGTGCATTAATAGAGTCACACATAGGAGTGGGCTCTGATGGGGCACTTGGGAGGTACATCCAAGGGGAACCCTTGCCTCTCTCCTGCCAACATGTAATTAAGGCCACTACACAATAGTGACAGAGTCTGTTGTGTTTTAAATGTATTTTCTCTCATTTCTTTTTTAACCTAGCATTTATCCAGTTCTTGTGCACTTATCTGGCTAAATGTGATTACAAATGTTATTCATCATTCTATAAAATTGTTCTAACAAAGCAATGTAATAATTTAAAAAGGTCACATTATATACAACCGTAATAGTCAAACTGCACTAAGATAATTTGTGAGAAAATACAATATCCAATAATATCCGTGATTAGGCAGACAGAATCCATTAAATGTGAAAACAGATGAGAGCGGTAGCTTAAATTGTCGTTTAAGATATACTTTATTCCATAAAATTGAAATATGCAGGGAGAAGGAAAGATTTACTTGATTTTTATCTCAATCTGAAGGATAGCAGCTGGCTAAATAAATACATATAATTTTCCCTGTGGATTCTAATATCTGGATTCTTACACAAGGCTGTCAGTGAGATAAACTTTTATTTTGTTCCCCCTTATCAAATTGATTTTTTTTAAAACAGGTTTTTTTTGCTTGTCTAATTGGATCTCCACTCTGCATTTGCCAAACAATTCCAAGCTCCTAACAAATCTTAAGCTCTTAAGGCATCCTCTCCCTCCAGCAGCTGACCCGCCAGCCTGACCCCTGCAGCTGCGTGGAAACAACCATCCTCCCCAAACTCCGTGGGAACTGGAGCCTCAGCACTGCCTGGTTCTTCTCCCCACAAATCAAAGGCAAAGTCTCGAACGTTCCAATTCAAGAGCAAAATAAATCCCAAGTATACCGATTTCTAATGCTTGCAGCAAATCTTCATCCACATTTTACCTGCAAAATTATACAGAGCAGTTTGCTTAAGATAGTGGTTTGCACTAAGCATCAAAGAATTGCTGAAAAGAGAACTGCTTGGTGAGCAAAATATGTTCACTTTTTCACTTATTTGAAAACAAGATCTAAAAGATTGGTAATTCTTTAGTAAGTAAAAGTAAAAATATGGAAAAAAAATGGGGAGAGATTGCTGAGAATGGTAGCAGTTCTGGGCATTTGTGCTCACAGAAATGTCTCCTTTCCTTCTTTTTAGGACAAAAGTATCAAAGAAAGGGAAGGGGGAAATTATTTAAGCAGCTACAGTACCAACTTATTATAAATAAATTAAGATCCAGGACAAATCTAAGAAAATTTCATTATTGCTGACTCTCTGATTGACCCAGATTTTTAAAATGTTGATTACTGTGATGAAAATGGCAAATAATACACATAAGTATGGGTTCAGTGCTATAGTTAATTCTATTACATATAATAATGGATGAATCACTGGAGCAGGTAATTAAAATTGGCAGGTAGCCTACTTAGTCGGATTTTGGTGTTTCTTGGGACACTCGTGTTTGTGAAAAGTAAATGCTGCAAAACCATCCCAGAAGGAAGAGCCTGATGCTTCTCTGACAGAACCCCAGAACACCCAATTTCCATTTCACAGCTAAGAGGCCCATGGCTACCACACTCTCTTTCTGGGTTAATCCTTAGACGCTTGCCATGAGGATCTGCTTTCACCTCAGGCAGAGTTACTTGCCATCTAATTCCCAATGCCATAGAAAATAATCACAAAGTCGAAACCCAGTATGAATGTGAGGCTTCATAGAGTTCCAACAGAGACAGCACACATGCTCTTTCTAGATGTTTCCTATTACAGTCTATAATTATTGAGCAATGTGTTTATCTGTTTATCATCTGTCTTCTCTACTACACTGGAAATTCCATGAGGCCAGGAACTAAGGCTGTCTTGTATATCATTAAACTCCAATTCCCAATGTAGTACACATTGTTGAACATAGTTGGTGCTCAATAAATATTTGTTGAAAGTTGGAATGAATGAATGGGTTTCTATCCCCACTGTAGCAGTCTGATATTGTTTATGAATCCCAAAAATAGATATTGGATTATGTTTGTAAACTAGTCTGTTGGAAGTTTCACTTTTACTTGATTAAATTACAATTAGGGCTTTGATTGGGCCCCATCAGTAGGGCATTGAGTCCCTGCTCCTTGGTGGGCAGGGACTCATAGATAAAAGACATGGCAAAGGACAGAGTTGGGAGTTTTGAGACGAAGCTCAGGAAGTAAGCACACAGAGGAGCAGAGCAGCTGAGCCCAGAGATAATCAAACCCTGGGGAGAGAGACAGCGCGGGTCGCCTGTCTCTCTACAAGGCCTTGTGGAGAGAGGCAAAGCCTAGAGAGCCTCATAGTCTACAGCTGACCTTGTGGAGAAAACAGAGAAGATGAACCCAGAGAGAAATGAGCCCTGGGAAGAGAGGAACCCAGGAAGCCTGAACCCTGGCAAAGGTCGGCAGCCATCTTGCTCCAACACGTGACAATAGACTTTGGTGAGGGAAGTAACTTATGCTTTACGGCCTGTTAACTTTAAGCTTCTACCCCAAATAAATACCCTTTATAAAAACCAACTGACTCCTGGTATTTTGCATCAGCACCCCTTTGGCTAATACACCCACCCTCCTTCAAATGGTTCAGTTCCATTTTTAACTTGCATCCAGCAAAAAGGCCTTTGCCTGTTTCCAAGCAGCACTTAGTATGGCTGTAAACAGCACCAACAAGCTTGTCCGATGGAGCCTGTCATGAGAAGTCAGCTGTTGGCTGCACAAAATACCTACTTTTAAAAAGTGGGAATTCCTGAAAGAAGAACTCAAATATTTGGTGATATTAAACTGGATTTTTATATTAAGATAATGTTATGATAAAATGAAACATTATTAAAAGGAAAGAAACTTTTAGTATATTAAGAATATTTTTATAGCAAGATGATGTTAACATAACATTAAACACATATTTTATTTCAATTTTTAAAAAAAAATCATTATATAGAACCTGGCTTATGCCAGTTTTTTCTTATGAAAACAGGTCATTTTTTTCCTAAGAGGATGTGCTTAGTAATGAATGATAAGCATGAGCCTGTACATGAGTTGAGTTGTGTCTGCTTTGGATTATCTTCCCAATCGATAAAAAAGTGTTGGGTTGGTAGATGGTGAGATGAGTTTCCTTTAACCACCTGTAGCGTGTATGATCTATCCAAACAGGGCTAGGGTGGAAGGATACTGAACTGAATATGGTGTTCATAGGCATTCACGATTTTGAGAAAGTCTATAATCAAAGTTTTAGTCAAGCCAAAATGGATGCCATATCACCAGAGAATCACGTCAGAGCTGGTGCAATGGATCTGTGAGCATTTATTCACTTATTCAATTAGTCCACCCTGACTTTTCATTGTTATTGTTAATAATAATAGCTAACATTTACGTGAAAACCACTGCTAAATCATTTCCACCTATCTCATGAGCCCTCAACAAAACTCCATGAGATAAGACCAATTAGTTTCCCCATTTTGTGAAAGAAGAAACTGCAGCTTCAAAAAAAAAAATCAAGGTACTAAAGTGTTAACTAGGAACGAAGAAGTACTGTGGATACACACTGGAGATACACACAAACGCGACAGTTTCTCTCCACAAAAGGGCAATCATCATCAGTGAACAGACTTAGTTAATGTGACAGCATGTAATTCTAATTCACAATGAGGGGAGGAAGTCTTCCTTCAGGAAATGATAGCAGGAAAGGCACCCTAGAAAGACAGGGATGGAGTGTGAGATGGAAGTGTTAGGGACTGCTGCCTTTGGGGCACCGCGGAGAGTCCAAGGGGGCTGAGGCTTAGGCTGGAAGGTGGGGGGTAACTATGAGAGATGAGGCTGGACACAAAGGAAGGAGCCAGAGTATGGAGGACCTTGCTAGGAGTTTAGATTTATCACGAAGGAAATGGAAAGATGTTAGAGGAATGAGAAATCTAATCTGTGTTTCAAAAAAGGAGCAATGGGGCTGCAGTGTGAGGGATGGTGTGGCAGTTTGAGATTATTTATGAATCCCCAAAAGAGAACGATTATGTGTGTAACTAATCTGCTCCTCTGGGTGTGATACCCTTTAATTGTATTAAATTCAGTTGAGGGGCCTTGATTAAGATTACTTGATAAGATCAATTTAGGGCTTTTGATTGGGCTACATGACAGGGCGTGACTCAGGTTGAGTCCCCAACCCCTTGCTGGGTCTGATATGCGGGGACACTCACTCAAGAAGACACAAGGAAAGAGAGAGAATTTTGTCATTTTTTTATCCTGGGGCCCCAGGGAGAGATGTTGGCAGCTTACCTTGGCAAGAGAGAACAGCTGAGACTCATGGAGAAGGCCCAGAAAGAAAGGAGCCTTGTGCCAGAAGAGAGAGGACTGGAAGCCCAGAGAGGAAGGAGAGGCCAGGCAGAGATCAGCGACCATCCTGCTTCAACATGTGGCAACTGACTTTAGTGAGAACGCAACCTTGAGTTGGACTTTTTAATGGCCTTGTAACTATAAGCTTTTACCCCAAATAAAAACCCTTTATAAAAACCAACAGATTTCGGCTACTTTGCATTGGCACCCCTTTGGTGGACTAATAGAGATGGATTCAGGAAAGACAAACCTGGAGATAGGACAAATGTTGATGACTGGTAGGCTGTTGAATTAGTAAATGTGCTCTGGAACTTTTTAGGGTCAATGGAGAGGTAAAGAAAAGACTATTTGAGGAATATTCAAGAGATAGAAGTAAAAGATGAAGGATTTAAAAATGGGAGTGAGGAAGAGTATGTGGTCAAGGATAACTTCCAGACGTCTCTCTTGGGTACCACATGCATGGTGCTAGGTTGGGGACAAGTTGGAAAGCAGATCTGAGAAAGTGCCTGGGGCGCAGTAGGGGATATTAGGTCATAACTTCCATCATGGACAGACTGAGTTCTGTAGAGGCTACTACATCCCACAAAAGTGAAGTGGGGGTGCCCAGGAGGTTTTTAGATATGTGAGTTGGGAACTTAGCAGAGAAGTCTGGACGGAAGCCATAGATCATCAGGGCAAGTGTTTAGGGTGAGAAAGAAGAGGTCCAGGGACCACATGCTGGGATGCAGCCACAAAGAATGGGGAGGCAGGATAGTGCATCCTTAGAAGTAGCTCGAGGAAATAGCAATGCAAAAGGATGGGCAGACTGCGAAGCCGCTGAGAAGGTGTGCAGACAGGAGGCTGCCTGGAGCCGAGGATGACAGCAACAAGGATCTGGAGAAGACAGCGAGAGTTGACTGTGGATATTTTGTTGTTTGATGATGGCAGGACTACTAGGGTTACTGGGCAATAAAGAGCAGGCGAAGCCTCTTCTTTCCAAACGTGCCATTTTAAGAACAGTTAATGATACTAAGCTGGCACTTCAAACTATCACTGGAAAAAGCAGTGGCCTTTTCAGTATGAAATAGCAGAACCGTGATTCAAATTCAGGCTGTAATATACCCACTACTTAAGCAGGTTTGGGTTCATATTTATTTATTTATGGGTAAAAGAACTTTAAAACACCATGCCCTTTTACCCCTCAAACTATGTGTAGATATCAGGCTGGGAGAGAGGGGTACACATATGTTTGGGCTTTTAAAATTAATTTTATTATTTCTGTGAGGTAGGCAAAGAATGTGGATAGTTCAAGAGCAAGTCCAAGTTTATTTTTTAATAATTGGTCCACAACTCCATATGTTGAAGGATTTCTCTCCCCAATCCCCCTCCCCTTAGCTGACAAGGTGACCGGTACAGTCACATAAGAAATATTTTCACATTCATAAACAATTTGTGCTAATTATCAAAACTGTTTCAATTAAATTTTTGTAACAGCTGGCCTGTGCGGTTGGCAGTCAGCCTGAAGATCACACCATTCCCCTAACTGGTGGAGACTGGAAGTATTATGTTATTTTCTTTTTCTTTTTTACGTTATTATCCCGACAGTTTAAATGAAGGGCAAGTTGTCTGTTAGTAATTATTTTCCATAATTAGGATCCTCTAAGGATTTCTATTCTTGCCAATTCAAAGACAACGTGCCAAAGATATCTGAAATGGCCTTGGTCCTACTTTGCTTTAGTTGAGGAGATTTCATTTGTCTTGGAAAACTCAAGACGATGTTGCTACAGGCAAAAGGGAAGACTTAAGGAAACATGGCAGAGGCTGTGGTATGATTTTTTGAATCTCTCCAAATCCCCTCATGAAAACATAAAAGAAACTGGGATAGAAAAACCAAAACCTATATACACAACTTATAGCAAAATTGTGGGCAAGGTATCTTCACGGATCTCAAAATATAAGAGGGTAGGACTAGCCACTGACAATTGTTAAGACCTGCGTGGGATCAGCAAGTGTGTGGGAAAGTAAGAGGGTTTCTCATGAATCCGATAACTGGACCTTCACCAACAGATGCTGGAAAGCAAAGCTGGGCAACCCATGAGATGAGGGGAGGTTTTTGCTCACTCTAATTCATGAGTAGTGAAAGGGGTCTGAAATCAGGTCTAGAAGGACCTAGAAAATTCTCCAGTTCCCTTTCAGGACAAAGCCCTCCACTGGGAAGAAACAGTTGGAGAAGAATCAAGACAAGGACAAAATAAGTGAAGGAAAGGGAATAACCAACTGAAGGAAGGAAAAGACAGGAGAGAAGGCAGATTATAGAAAGTTTGAGGTCAATTTTTTAAAACTAGTTTTGTAGAGATGATAGATGAGGAAGTTCTAGAGCGTGAAGCTAGAAAAGCTATCTTGATCCATCCCTGCTTTCCTTAAGGTTAGAAATTAGGTAAGTATTATTGTCAAATCTCATCCAAAATTATTATTTTAAAAAGGAGAATAAGGAACATGTTGTTTCTACAGATTATGAAAACATGCTAGAAAAACATTACGCAAAAGAACATGTAACCTAATATTTTAAACCAATATAAAATAAGTTAAAAATGACATAAAACATTAAAAATTAATCAGAATGAGAAAAAACTAAAAAAGTGAAGTGACAGAATGCAGAAAACAATGTAAAATGGAAAAAAAGGTTCAAGAATTAGGCTTAAATTGGAAGGGATACCAAAAAGAATAATCAGAACAGATCGCTGTTTAAGAGAAATAGAAGATGAAAAGGAGAATACTTTTAAATATCAAAAAAAGCAAAGGAGAGTGATTAAAAAATTTTAGAGAAAGTGGCAGATGCAGATAGACAAAATAGACCTAACATACATAAATTCCCATGCAATAAATCCAAAGCAATTGACCAGAACTAGTACTAAGACTTTATAATTCAAGACAATTTTCCTGAAAAAAATAAAAATAGAAAAGATTAGAAACTACATGTTGAAAGGCAAGATCATATTCCTGGAAAATTTAACTCTTAAAGACCACACTAGTTCATATTTTAGGAAAATTACTAGTTCTTAACTAAAACTAAAAATAAAATCCAGGCAAAATTACCAATTCACTTACAAGAGTTGTCATCCAACTTTTGGATAATAATACTTTATATCAGAAGACCAAGTAAACTCAAGGGAAAAAGTGTGAGCCAAAGACTTTATATGTAGCCATTATGAATTTCCAATATTAAGTATTAAACAAATTATTAAGGAATATAAAAAAAAAAACCTCAGGAAATATTGTTTCCATGAACGCTTCCTAAGGACAGTACTAGAAGAGTTTCCCACCACCAAAAATGTCGGAAGAGATATTGACATAGCATTGATGGAGAAGATTAAGTATATATTTAACTTTCAAACTAAGACTAAATCATGGTTATAAGGAATAAATTCTGGTATTCAATGGCTATGTGCTTTGGCAATGTAATTACAGCAGAAATATAAAAAAAATGAAGGCAAGGAAAATTGGGAAAGCATGTAAAAAAGTAGAAGCAGCTTGCTGATTGCCATATGGCTATTAATGAAAGTAAAGCAATACTACTTCAAATCAGATGCCCTGGGAAGAGGGAGAGGGGGAGAATTCAGTGTTCCTACAAGTACATATAATATAAAAAGTTCTATAAAGTATATATATATATACACACACACACATACCCACCCATCTACATACATACATATTGGCCTACATAAAAAAATAAGGAAGGATAATCCCTATCATTTTAGAAAACAGCTGTCTATGGAGAATGAATGCAAAGCACAATGAAACTCTTCGTTCAGAATATCTCTATTCCTAATTCTGTTTTTCTCCTGTAAAGAGATATCCTCCCAGGAATGCTATGTATAGAAAAGCATGTAGAGCAAGCTAAATTTGAGTTTCACCCATATACTAAATATCCTATCATGTAAAAAAGGCAAGGCACACAGATATAATTTTTAAAGTGAAAGAAGAAAGTGAAAAAAACCTCATTAATAAAATATTTGTTAGATCAAAAAGAAAAAGGAAATAAAATGTAAGAATGGTTAGGAATTTTTAAAAGTGGTAATCCATCCCTCAATTACATACCATCCTCTGCTTCAAAATAATATCTGTTTCTATGCCCATATCCAAATCTATCTATCTATGGATTGATCAACCAGTCTATCGATCTTTTAATCAGGTTTCCAGTGAATTCTGCAACAATCATCTGGATGGAAGCTTTCTTCAATTTTAAAAATCTGTTTACATTTGTTTTTTAAACCCAGGTAGAAAAGATGCATGTCATACTTTTATATATGAGAGACAAGTAAAATAATATTAACATTTTATTTCTCTCCTTTGTAATGCTAACCTCCTGTTAATAACAAAAAGGACTTGAAGAAGCATGCAAAGAAGATTCTTAATATTTCAGTGACCTTTTTGGACGACCTTACAATGACCTACGTTATGGTCAACTTTTGGACCTACGATTTGTGTAAATTATTGGCACTGCTCAATATCTTATGTGAGCTCAAAATATAGACTTAGTAAAAATCTGATCACACGCTCAGCATCCAGAGCATCTATTCCATGGGGCTGTAATTGAGATTTCACCCATGTTTATATTCATCACTATGTATAAATTTTCATGTACATAATTATGTGCAAAATAGCTCAATCATGATTCGTGATTAGTTTACACTTTTATGTGTTGATTTCAGTCGTATTTTTAAATTTATTCAAGTGATGGGCTTGATAAGAGTCAATCCAGGGAAAAAATGAGCTGGATGTAAACATTCAAGAAAGGAAAACAGCTCTCCTAGCCATGAGTGGTTTTTCAGATGATAAATTTTTTTCAATGTATTTTAGGATCAATTATGTTTTCTAATTTCAATTTTACATTAGGCTATAGATTATACCTGAAATAACAAAAAATGTGTTTTGACCCCATCTCATTGACTTCATGAAACACTATCCAAATATTTCAGTTGAATAAAAGAGAAAGAGACCAACCTAATTACATTTGAAATTAGTTCATAGTACCTGGTATTATACTAGAACTTATTATAACATGGAATTTCAATACATTTGAACTTCTAAATTTTACATTCATTGAAGCCAGACCAAATAGCTAGTGTACAGTGTATAATAAAAAACAAACTTTGATAGTTCTAGCTTTCCTATTATTTTCATGAAAGATGGAAACGCTATTGTTTTGTAATTTTCCTCTGATCGGCAAATCACAAAAGTCATCACTAGCTCCTTTAGGTAGTAGATTGTTTTTTTCCCCCAAAGCTCATATTCATCGTTAAAACCATTCATTAATGGATGCCTAATTGAATGATTTTTTTAAGGAATAGATAAATCTATTATCATTACAAAAAATACCTCCAGTTCTATAAACAGGTCTGGCATCAATTTTCTAAATTATGTGGCAGAACCTTGTGGCAGATTTGAGAAAAAAATTTTTTTATTCTAGACTTTGGAAATTGGTTCTTTCCTCACTGATTTCTTATCAATGCTGCTAAAATGAAAAGACCCAAGCCATTTTTTTCAGACTCCAAGGCATAGTTCTTTCCCAATTCTCTGGCAGAGAATAAATTCTACTTCTCCCCTTTTTCCCCACCTACTTTCTGCATAAATAGTCATTGTGCTGGGAAACAGAGTATATCTTGCCCATGCATTTTTTGTTGTTGTTGTTGTTGTTTTTAAAAAGGTACTTCCAGGAGAAGTCAAATTACACAGCCTATGTGTAAGAAATGGGCAAAAGGAGCTAAATGTTCAGCGGGGCTACTAGGGAGTATGGAAAGCTCTATCCCTTGGGATGGTGTGGAGGTCTGGGGAAAGGGCTACGAATTGGCTGTGGGTACAACTTAGCCTCATCTCAAGAGCTTCTTCCTAGATTTACCAGCGAACGCTTACAACACGGTGATGCTCATAGTTTCTATCATGTTTATGTAGTAACAGGGGAACAAGGAAATCCAGAGGAAAAGAAAAGAAACACAAGGTGTAGTACAGGTTATGCCCTCTCTCCTTACTTCCAATCTAACCAAATAAATCTCATAAAAAGTTATTGAAAGTTAAATAACAATTATAATGTTATTGTTAAGCACTCAAATATATTGAAGATAATGTTCTTTTTAAATGGTAACTCTACAGATTTTCTATATTGGAAGATGATTCAATTTCTCATCTGCAATATATATGTCTGGGAAATATGCCATAAGAATTAGGATATTATTCAGAAAGTATTGGTTTATTTTATGATGTCCAGCTATTGTTAGGGGATTTTATTTATCAGTTTAGAATATGAGTTCAAAAAAGCTGATATTGTGTGGCATTTCTTTTAAGATAAGAGGTAACTAAATAATTTCTCTATAGAAAGATAAGGCTTTTGTTGGTAGATATTATTAAAAGTTTAAAAATATTTCCAACTACACAGCTCATTGTGGTTACTTGAAATAAATATTTTATTTTAAATACTTATTAGATATATTTGAGTGAGATTTATTTCAAAGTATCGTAAAATTATAAGGAAGACACTCATGTGTGGCATTTACTACAAAATTTAACAGAGATCATAACTAATATTTGTAAAATTATCCAAGTAATGCTATCACTTCTTATGACAACTTCACATACAACTCT
>JAQZBX010027203.1:0-28507 GCA_029593785.1 Cabassous unicinctus
AAAAGAAATACCAGAGACCTCAATATAAGCCTCAACAATAAACAAGCTAAAGAAAATCATCTATTATTTTTTTTTAATCAGGATTTTTTTGTTATTGTTGTTAAAGAAGTATCTTCAATTTGAATCTCTTTTAAGCAAATTGGCAAATGCTTCCAAATGTGTTTGTGAACATTAAAAACAAATGATTTTAATTCTATTTTTAAGTCTTCAAAAATGTTCTAAATATAATGCTCAAAATTCTTGTGCCACATTTTATCCTGAAAAGAAAATCAGAGTTAAATTAGAAATCCCTGGGAAACAGGATTGATAATGGAAGTATCCACAGAAGGCAGGCTGCAATTGTTCTGCCACTGTAATACAATCTATTCCAGAATAATTTTTCTTTTTATTATTTCATTAAGTTGTATCTCACTAAAGTTCCTCTTAGGATCTCTTGGCAGCACCAAATTTTTCATTGAGAAAACGATAAATCACTGGCCTAAATTACAATTTAATTATAAATGCCTTTGCCTTCTAATGCTGCCTGGGACCTTTTACCCTGCTACATAATTCTAAAAAATGACCTCTGTCATAATTTCCTTCACTAGAATAATATGGAGAGATCTAATCCTGAATCCTGCTGTCTTATAATTTAATATAAGAGGTAATTATTATTCAAAAGATAATGTTGCAGATATTGAAAATATTCTGAAGTTTGAGTCTTAAAAAAAAAAAATCTTAGGTGTGTGGGAGCTTCCTATCACTGAACCTATCAGGAGAAGCAAGAAGAAGAAAAGGGTTTTTAATGAAAAAATATCAGAATATATATGCAGCTGGTGTTTTGTATTGTGTGAAATGCATTTATGTAGTCTCCACACCATAGTTAGAGATGAAATGCCTCATTTCCAAAATCAAGGAAGCAGAGAGGGCAATGTTGCCGTGAGCAGCAAGTTCTTTAAGTTGAGAGTCCGCATTATAGCAGGCGTAATAAAAACCTCACCTCTTCTGTTCACATTTGCAATAGCAGGATTGGGGTAGGGAAGGGCTGCAAAAACAAGGGAGGAGAATGAACAAAAGTCACAAAGAGTCCTGAGGTGGGATGTTAGGATGTAGCACAGAGAAAGGGCTTCGACGGGGGTGTATTTTATTGGTGGCATCTGCACTGCCAGGCTGGGGTATATATCAAAAACAACCTTGGCCTCCCCAGCAACATTTCAAAACTGTTGTGAAAGGTGGAGTTTTCTCTCTCCTACCAGGATTCACAAACAGGTAAACCAAGAGCAAAGAACAGAGAGCAATAGCTTTCGGGAATCTCCCTCAAAATTGACCTTCACCTCCAATGTAAATTGTGTGCAGTTGGTATCACTGAAATCACAACTTTCCCACCAGTGCGGGTACCAGCCCCTCCACAATGAGCTCCAGTGGCAGAGATGAAGAAATCAGTTGTATCGGTTATTATTATATGGCCTGAAAAGATGGGACAATGCAGAATGTGGAGACTGGATCCCAGAGATGAAATTAAGTGACATCTCAGTGGAAGATTGACTCAAGTTTTCTAATAATTTCCCCACAAAAAAGGGGGAATAAATAAACATAGAGTCTCTATTAAATTAAAAATGTTCTTGAGATACTGAATCTAAGAACTTCTGCCACTGTGCCAAATTGTATGTAATAAGGAGACCCTTTTTTTCAACTCATTCCCACCAAAAAATTCAAGTTATAGTGAAATGAGCAACCATAACTACCTAATTACGTAGGTATAATTATATGAGATAACATTTAGATTGCTCAGTTAGAGGAGGTAGTGGTAGTGGTGGTGGTGACGAGAAAGCTAAGGATAAACAGAACACAAAAGAGCAATTCAAATGAAATTATAACTCTTGCCCACCAATCTTAGACTAGTCAGCAAACCCCTATCCAGCTCAATAAACATCAAACTAAACAATACAATGTGGCCCTGTTTTTGTTTTTGTTTTTTGCTTTGAGAGCAGTTCATTTAAGATGTAATAAATTGGAAGGGTGCCTCCCCCAACCTCCAGTCCCTCCATAAATCTCAGGACAGTGCAAATGAGGTATGCCTCATTATGGACAGAAAGAAAGAGCCTCTCTAGCAGGGGCATCCTGGCTACCATTAAAGCAATCATTAAAAATAACAATCCAGCTCAGAAAACAAGATGAGGCATTTTTTAAAAAAGATATATATTAATTAGCCAATAATATTAAAAATGGGTTTGGTGGATTCAAACAGGAATTGAAATCCAAAGGCAAAAGAAAGCAGAAAAATTGATGTGGGGGGAGGAAGGGGGAAGTTTATAGGAGGAAGGTCTATAATTTCCAATAGCACTGGCAGAAAGAGCCATGAAATGGTATCCATAATGAACTGGTAATAAAGAAGTGTGCAGAGACTGGGAGACCGTGGCTACCTGAATCATTTCATGAGTAAGAAAGATTTAAGAGTCCCAGGAGGTTCAGGGCAGACACTGGACTGGACTTTCCAATAACTAAACAAAAGTACATTAAGGTGGATATCTAGGTAGATGGATAGGAAAGCACAGATGGGCAATCTTCAGGTTTAAGATGCACTAAAAATGTTCTGCTTCGCTGTGCCAAGTTTTCCAGGGATCCCAGTCATAACAAGGAAGAGTGAGTTAAGGGTAGAAAAATAAATAGCAAGCTGAAAGAGCACATCGAGTGGCCACACCACAAAGCTGATTCTAGCTATGGTGCTAACTCTCATCCCCCGCCACCTATATTGAAAAGTACCCAACAGAATGAAGATTATAGTAGAAAATGGTAAATATCTGTAGATGTGAGCTGAGCACAATCAATTTTTGCCTCTTCCTAGCAATCACAGAGAAATGCATATTATACAATTTCAGATTATACGATTCCAGACAGAAAACGTGAGCACTGTTTGGTCACTTATACCACAAGAATCCCGATGCTACAAAAGTAGGGGGAAAGGGCATGCAGTTATTAAGTGACTTTCTCTTTGCAGCAGTACGTGTTGGAGGGATTAGAACTCACAGTTTCTGAAGAGTGAAAAATCATTTGTACACCACACTACTGTTCTTCCAAGGAATAAAAAAGAAATTGCACTTGGAGAGTGCTCTCAAACATAGGAGAAAGAAAACGTAAGATTGAAAAACAAAATGAGGTTGGAAGCCAACTGTTTTAAAGTTATGATGATTATACTTCATAGAGAGAAGAAGCCTGTTGGTAGTAAACCCCAGCACCTCACCCACAGAGCACTGTACCCCACATGCCAAGATGCTGCTGCCCACTGGGTCATATACATCGTCTGTCCTTGCCTTGTCATTTCCCTTCATCAGAAAGAGAAGCCATTCTTATTTTTTGTCATAGTTTGGGTTCTCCCAGAAGCAGACCTTGAAACAAGGATTCTATTATAAGTAGTTTATTTTAGAAGTGATCCAAGAACTACTGTTGGGGGTGGGCAGAGTGGGATGGTGAGACAGTGAAGGGGAGGCAGCCAAAAATGATTTGTTATCCACTGTGGGAAACTGGAACTTAATCATGCTGGGGAACTCTGGGAGCCAGTGTAGAACTGTGCCTCAGAGCTGCCCTTGCTTAGGGGTGAAGGGGCTAGAGTTTTATTTACCACTTCAGTAATGTGCTGGTAAATTTTTAACATTCTCTGGTGGGGGTGAGAGTGAGGTTGAGGGTGCCCTGATTTCTAGCATTTGCTGATTTCCATGGTGTAAATATTCCCACCATGGCTGATTTCAAGCTACCAACATGACTTCATTGAATGCAGAGCTGGGAAGAGAAGCATAGCAGCCACCATTACATAGTATTTCCCCCTTAAAGATACAATAGACATAACCTCAAGACAAGAGCATAGAAAAGCATTTTATGTTACTAGCATAAAATGTAGTAACATAATTAGGAAGTGGTAGTCGATTACCTTTGCTTTTAATATCACTTGCTTCACTGTAAGTGTATGTAATTTAAATTTTAATAGTAGCTAACAAAATTCCTAAAATTTAGCAATCCGCTCTTACAAGCTAGTCTGAGCTGGCTCCAACCTACTATTACACAACTCCCCTCAGTCTTTGGTTGAGGCTGCTTCCAATGGGGATTTTAATTCCTGGCATTTCCAGTCTGGTGTGCAGGCAGCAAAGTGGGCTCCAGAGGCCAGGTAAAGTGAGTGCTGGTGGTTGGACAGTGGGCCAGGGTGTGCTGAAGCAGTGAGGGTGAAAGGAAATGGGCAGCCCTGAGAATATCTGCTACCCACTGAATCACAGACTAGCCATATTTTCTATAAGAAACTGAAAATTTTTATGGGGTTTTTGTGGTGTTGCTTCTCTTTACCTGGGGCAATTGAATCCTTTGCTAGACACTCTCTTCCCTCTGTTTACTAAACTCAAAACCCATGCTTCCTCCTGAGTTGTCCTGCCTTGTGCTTTAAAATTGAATGTGTCTAAAACGGCTCCATCCACTCTCCTCTCCTCATTTCACAAATCATTAATCCTCCTGTTTTTCCCATTTTGGGGAACCCCTTAGAAGCCCTGACTTCTGACTTTCTTTTGTACCCATATCCCATCAGGCGTCCTATACATTCAGCCCGACAGCTGTCCCCCTTGATTGTTTGCCACAGTTCCTTTGAAATGTAAAGGGCCAGGCCCGTTATCCACAGGTACTCTCACAATGCCTCCCAAGTGGATTCAGTTTCCAGTCTTTCTCAGTTCTAAGCCACCTATGAATCCCTCGTGGAGTGGAGTAATAGTCCATACACGCTAGAATGGCATCACAATGGCTACGAAGGAGAGACAGGGCTCCTCAAACTAGCATTCAAGGCTCTCTGTGGTTCAGCCCAACCTCCCATTCTACCCAACTCTACCTCTTCCCTTCATGCCTGGGAAGATCCCACAAACTATCCTACTCTCTGGTCTCATGACAATGCCCAGAAGTGTTCTACCTCTGTGTCTTCGCCTAAACTGTTTTCTTCATGAGAAACATAGTTCTCTATCCTTCAAAGGCTATCTCATATGCCAACTTTTTAATGTACCGTCTCCTGTCCTATCCACCCCCAACCCAAAATCTCTCCCTTTTTTCATGACTATAATGTTTTGTCAAACTTCTTCCATGGTGCTTATTCTGACTGGTTCTTGGTGTTTTTCTCACTTGTCTTGTGCTATTCTTACTTTACTAATAATCTCTTTCTCCCATGGCACACCTAGCACAGTGTATTGCACATAGTCGAAGTTTAACTATTTGTTTAATTGAATCAATGTTATGTCCATTTCAATCCAAATAAACTGGATAATGTTGAATTGGGAGCTAACACCTAATTCAGAAGCCATTATATTTTATTATACAGCTCCCTGTGAAATGAAGTAATCAAAGATGCAGAAATTGAAAATTCACCTTATTTGAAGTTGTCAAGCTGATTTTTAAAAACCCCTTTCTGCCCAAGTCTTTTGGTGATTGTTTTTTCCTTCATGATCTAAGCTATACGTACTCCACTCAGAGTAACCCCTTCAGTTAAAGCCAATCAAAATATGTCTACTCATACTCTGAAAAAGGAAATGTTGAATTTACTTAGAAAACAGACCTTTGGAATCTTGTATAGTAGTTAAATGTCCTAAACATATCAACAAGAAGACATTTTAAACATTTAATAAGAATTGAAAAAGCAAGTTGCAAATGGATACATACAGTATGATAACATTTAGGCAAAGTTTAAAAATACTCAAGACAAAACCACATGCCATTTATGGTGGCATACATGCAATTAAAAAAAGAAAAACATGCAGAGAATGATAAATACCAAATTCAGGAGAGTGATGAACTCTTGGAGAGAAAATGAAATGAGATCAGGAAGAGGCACACAGGAGGTTTCAAATGACCCGTGACATTTTATAGGTTGGAAAAAAAAAAAGATCTGAAACAAATGCGGCAAAATGTGCAGGTTTGGGATCAAGATGGCAAAATGAGACACTTCAGGACTTCGTGCCTCCACAGAAGCTTTCAACAACCAGCTAGAACTGGCAAGATCTTTCTCAGGGCTCCAGAAAACAGTTGAAGGATTGCAGTACAGAGTGAGTGTTGAATCAAGAAAAAGGCTTCTTAAAAGTGGTAGGATCTCATGGTGCCCTAGCTGGCCCCTCCCCACCCTTTGCCAGCTTGGTCTGGAGCCGGCCTATGCTCCCAATGGAGATCCCTGGTCCTGGTTCCAGAGGGAGCAAAGTAAACCTCAGGCACATACTGGGGACATATACGTCTGGCCCAGTCTGTCTGGTGGTGGCCTCAGAGACTTGCTGTCCCAGAACTTGCCTTGCATGTAGAAGGCAGTTTAGAGAGCTCTCCTACAGAAAGCAGTCAAGTCTTGATGGCTATAGGGCATGTAGCAAAGTGCCAGGGACTGTGAGGAAACTTTCCTAGGGAAAACCATGGACATGGGGGAATTCCTAGGGCCAATGTGCATATCCCAGATAAGACACATGTGCTCCGACAAGACAGACAAGACTCAGGCACAGAAAAGGAGCTATTCTCATAGAACCCATTGTATGGATAAGTCCTGAAGGACAGTACTTGCGTGGGTCAATCTGCAAAAACAGAAAAAGGTGTTTTCTTTTTTTTCCTTCTTCTTTTTCTATTTGTTAGTTCCTGGCATTCAAGGAAAACTCCACCGTAAAACTAGCTGGATACAAGCTCAGAGTTTAAATTTCAGTGATAACACATTAAAGTATCAAAATGGCTAGGTTTCAACAAAAGTTTACAAAACATACAATGAAAGGAAGCAATGGCCCAGGCAAAGGAGAAGATTAAAGCATTAAAAACTATCAGTGAGGAGGAACAGACCTGGGACATTCCAGACAAAGCCTTTTAAAAAATGGTCCTAAATATGCTCAAAGAGCTAAAGGAATACATGAACAAAGAACTAAAGGAAATCATGAAAACGATAAATGAACACAAATAGAATATCAATAGAGAGATGAAAATTATGAAAAGGAAACAAACAGATGAAAACCACAGTAAAAACCCCTAATGGGTTCAAGAGCAGATTGGAACTGGCAGAAGAAAGAATCAGTGATTTGAAGATAAGACAACTGAGCTCCTTCAGTCTGAGGAGCAGAAAGAAGAATGAAGAAAAGGGGACAGAGACAGAGAAACCTGTGAGGCTCCATTAAGCATACAGTACACACATTGTGGGAGGGAAGGAAGGGAGGAAGGGAGGAGGAGAGGAAGAAAGCAGGGGAGGAGGGGAGGACGGAAAGAACGGAGGAGAGGAGGAGGGAAGCAGAGGGGAGGGGAGGGAAAGAGGGAGGAAGGAAGGGGATATTCAAGGAAATAATGGCTGAAAACTTCCCAAATTTAAAGAAAGACATGAATAAACATATCCAAGATGCTCAACAAATTCCAAACAAGATAAACCCAAATAGATCCATGCTGCAGCCTATTATAATCAGATTGTAGAATGCCAAAGATAAAGAGAAGATTCTGAAAGCTGCAAGAAAGAAGCCATGTTTCACGTACAAGGGAGCTTCAATAAAATTAAGTGCCGACTTCTCATCAGAAACATAGAGGCAAGAAAGCTGTGGGGAGACATATTTAAAGCACTGAAAGCAAAAATTGCCACTCAAAAATTCTATATCTGGCAAAACTGTCTTTCAGAAATAAGGGAAGGATTAAGACATTTCCAGATAAACAAAAGCTGAGGTAGTTGTCACCAAAAGACCAGCCCTAGAAGAGATTCTAAAGAGATTTCTTCAGGTTGAAGAAAAAGGACGAAAGACAACAGATCGAAGCCACATGAAGAAATAAAGATCACTGGTGAGGGTAATGACAGGGGTAAATATAAATGCTGGTACTACTATTTTTGGTTTGTAACTCCACTTTTTTACTTCCTACAGGATCTAAAAGATAAATGCATAAAATGCAATGACAAATCAGTGGTTTTGGACTCATAATGTATAAATATGTAATTTGTGACATGAACTACATAAAGGTTGGGGGCAGTGGGAATATAGGAACATAGTTTGTATATACTATTAAACTTAAGTTGGCGTCAAAGCAAGTGAGATTGTTACAGATTTAGGATGTTAAATTTAAGCCCCATGGTAACTACAAAGAAAATATCTGAGAATATTCAAGCTTATAGAGACAGTAATTAGAGTACAGGTTACCAGGGGTGGCAGATAGGGGAATAGGGAGTTAATGCATAATGGGTATAGGGGTCCTGTGTGGTAAGGGCACCACAATATTGTGAATGTGATTAATTCCACTGAATTGCATGATTGGGAATGGCTGAAATGGGGAAATTCATATTGTGTATATGTTTCCACAATTAACAACATAAAAGAAAGAGCAAACAAAGAGAAATGGCAATTAAGTGCAATAAATGATCCTGGATGGGATCTAGCAAGAGAGGAGAAAAAGCTCAAAGGGACATTATTGGCTCATCTGAAAAAATTGGAATATAAGCAGTAAGCTTTATATCAATGTTAAACTGCTTGAACTTGATAAATACACTTAAGGTGGTAACATAAGAGAATATAGTTCGGGAAGCGGGTGTGGCTCAATCGATAGAGCTCCCGTTTACCATATGGGAGGCCCCAGGTTCGCTTCCCGGGGCCTCCTTGTGAGGGCAGGCTGGCCCACGCTGTGCGGTGGGCTGATACAGCGGGACCTCACAGCAAGGGGGAGATAAGCAGACACAGAGAAAAAAACACACAGCGAATGGACACAGCAAACACAAGCAGCAAGGGGGGGATAAATAAATAAATAAATAAATCTTAAAAAAAAAAAAAAAAAGAGAATATAGTTGTTCTTAGGAAATGTAATTTACAGTATTAAGTGTTCAAGGTGCATGATATATACAGCCTGCATTCAAATGTTCAGAAAACAGAGTGATAGTTAGACAGACAGACAGACAGATACCATGATGTGTCAAATGTGGTAAAAAGTTAAAATTGGTTGATCTTTGTATACAGGGGGTAGGGGTATTTTGGATCTCTGTATATGGGGTTTGTATTATTTTTGTAACTATCCTGTTAGCTTGAGCATATTTCAAAATAAAAAGTTTTTTTTTTTTTTAAAGAGTTTGGATTTGAAAAAGTTGAGTGGTTGAGATATTAATCTGTATACTTTTTTTTCCTGTATGCTTGGATTAGAAGAGACCAAAATGGTTTTACATAAGATACATAGTTTAAAGAACCCTTGAGTGACAAAGGGTAGGACATATAAAAAGTAGAATTAGTGTAGAAGTTAATTGAAGTAGCCATTTTATCAATACTTTTTGATCTCTTAATCTAAATTGATTACAATCATCCATTTTTGGTTGATTTTTCTATTTTAGCCCTAACTAAACCACTCATCCAAGAATATGCAATTGATTTAAATCACGAAAAACCTAGTGAATTGGAAGGTTAACAATGCAAAGCCCAAATGATGCAGGGTGTGACACAAGTTCATTAAAGGAAACCTATTACAAAATCCAGCAGTAATTTAGTGGGGGTAAAAGAAAGATTTCTCACACACTTTTCATTTATAGCATGGTCTTGTTTTAAAAATGTTCCAGTTCATCTCTCCTAAGCACCATTGAAACTACTATCATACACTATTCCCTTAGTAAAAGAATAACAGTACCTACTCCCACAGGGTTATTTTTTAGGATGAAATAATGTATCATTATTATTATTATTATAATGATATAATAATATCATTATAATAATGTATTAGGAGTTAATGTATGCTAAGCACTTAAATCAGAGCTCATGGTCCAGGCTGCTATTATTATCATGACAATGTGAACTCCTTACATGCTATAAAAGTTTTAGGAAAAAGCCAAAGCAGTGTTTTGTTTTTTAATCAATTATCAACTATGCCCAAAGCCCCAAACAGAAGCCAATATTCATCCCCAAAGCTACCTGTTAGAATTCTAGTCTCTCTCACACATAACTGCAGTAATCCAAAACCAAAGTTCAGTCATCAACTGGGGTCCTGCCCAGAAGTAGGAGAAAAGTTTTACCCCTCCTCTACAACAAAAGAAAACTGTGCCAAAGCAGGTGAGCTTCAGCACCTACGAGGCAAGTAAAAAGGCCCAGGCGTCTGCTTCCTACACTGTCAAAGGTGGCTTTCCAGAGACACCCAGGTCCACGCCTGCTTCCAGTCCTCCCTGCCACCACGCACAGCGCTCCAGTCCGGGTTTAGTGACCGGGAATCAAACAAGAGTAATTGACAGCTTCTCTTCCCCCAGCCTCCCCTCTCAAAGCAGGCGGTTTCCCCAGGAGCCGCCTTGTACAACCTCAAACACTTTATTACTGGTCAATTTGGGTTTCCTGCCCACTTTAAGTGGCAGTGCTGAGGGTCTCCAACTCTCTCTAGCCCTCGGTGATCAATATTAACAGTCACTTCCACAGCATTTCTCTACTACTCAGCAAGGCTGGGGACTGCCTGTAAATTACCACATAGCCTGGTCATTATGCTGAAAGAAATGCTGTAATTCAAAAGTTAGGGCTAATTGTAAAAGTAATTTCTTTCACAGTTTTCAGTACCTGAAACAAAGAAGGTGTTAGAACACAGAGCTCATGCATTTTTGGTTTGTGTGTTTGTCTGACCAGAAGGTATAACTGTCTGCACCCCAAAGATGCATTCTGAATCTGATATTTATGTATAGGGGTCCAAATTCTTTCAAGACTACCATACAAATGGGCCTTCATCTCTCCAGAGAGGGGGAAAAATCCTCCTATAAAGTTTAAGTCTTGGGTTTATAGTCAATACATTATAGGTATATTAAAAAAGGGCAGGATTAAACAATTATTGGCTGGGACTCACAAAGTAATATATGTTTATGAGGTAAAATTTAACAGAAAACAAACAGTGAGTGTTGTTTATAAGCAAATGTGAGCAGTTAAAGGAATAGAGAGGCTTTGTGAACGTAAATCTCTGAACCTGGCAAACAACTGAATGGAAATTCCCTACTGCCGGCAGCTGACTCCAGCAGGTTAAAGGTGAAGCCAAAAGGACAAGGCGAAGCCAGCCTTCGGAAGTGGGGGGATAGAGGGATGTACATTACTGAGACAGGGAAAGACTGAGCTCAGCAAACTAGGCTGTGGGCTCCCTATTTGGAAGCAAGACTAAAATGCTACTGCAGCAGAGTGGGAAAATAAATAAATAAATAAATAAATAGATAAATAAATACAGAAGAGGCTGATGAAAGGAAACAATCATTATTTTCAGACCCAAGGGGGCCCTGCTTCTCCAAAGATGGGTTAGGTATATCACCTAGAACCACCTCAGCCGGCTTGTTTTTTCTGTTGCCTTTGAAGCCCTGTGACAGAAAGCTCAGGAGAGGGTCCTCACTGGCTGGAAGGAAGAAATAAGAGCAAATCTTATGGAGGGATCTCAAACAGCTCTGGTGTCTCAGGTACCTCCCCTGAGTGGGGGATTTGTCCCAGGAGGTCCTGGGAAGCCCTGTGCTCAAACAGTGTGGGAAGTCAGAGAAGGGGGTAGGAGATAAGGCAGGAACCTGTCAAGCACTTAAAATAATCAAGTTACTGAAAAAATAATCAACCCACTTTCTTTCTTTACTCACCTTGCTCTTTTGGGGGACAGAGAGATGGGGGAAGAGTGGTCAGGACTGGTTCTGAGATTTAGAAAACCTGCGTGTGGCTCATCTCGGGCCTAATTTTCTGCTAGGTTTGTTTCCACAGAGGCTGTGAGGTTGAGCTCAACTAATCAGTCACTGCTTTAAAAATGAAGGCCTGTGTCTGGCTGAGCAGTCCATGGGCCCCTCCTTAGCCACCCTCTGTGCCTCGTGGTTGAAGGCCCAAGCTGCCCCCCCACTTCCTCAAGGGGCAAAGGCTACCTTCCTTTTGGCCTCCTCCTCAGTGGGCCATCAGGAAGCATTCCAATTCAAGCCCCTGAAATCTCCTGCTTCCCAAAGCCCTCAGCCCAGTTTGAAGTCTGATGTTACCTTTCTTGAGTTCAACTTTCTACCTGTCTGTGCAGGTAGCATAAGCCTTGTCTGACCCTTGACTACTGGGAACACACCCATCTCTCCCCAGCCTCTCTCAGTACCCAGCTGGCCTCTTTGATCATGGGAATCCAGACCCCAGTGGGGCCTAGCTGGGTGCATGCATCCCATCATGGCATGGAAAGAAATCAGGTCAGGACTGGGAATCAGAGTCCAAGCTCTCCAAATTTGGCTTTGCCTTCCCCAGGTATTTTTTTTTTTCCTTTTATTTCACCACCAGAGGGGAGGATAAGGCAGCTTGGCTGCTCAGAAAACACAATATAAAGCTACTCCAATTCGCAGCCCTGCCATAGGTAGTAACATTCCCCCTTGAGGGAGAGATCATGGGCCATTTGCACCCACTTGCCTGGCTCGTGCAGGCTGCTGACGTGGGCTCCTCAGGTGGACTCCTCTTGGTACTTTGCCCAAATACAGGGACTGGCCCACCATCCTGATGACCAGCTGATCTCCTGGCTTCAGGACGCACGGGGGAATTATACACCAGCCACCCCATGCGCTCTATTGTTTAGAAAAAAGAGAGAAAGAAAGAGAGTGAAAAATAAAATCCTCAATCGTTTAGTACAAGTCATTTTACATGCTGGGATAATGAAGTATAAAAATGCCTTCAAAGAACTGATTTCCTACTTTTAACTCACTGCCAGCCAAGCTCTTTGTGAGGCCTCTCTGGAACACACATTCCCTTCCCACTCAAACAAAAGAGCTGCGAATTCATTAAACTATTTAATTATGCCTTTTTATTTTTCTCCATTAGCAAGTCCTACCAGCACAAAGTAAATAAAGCCACCGTGGTCTTTCCCCAGCAGACACACTGACTGTTTTTATTCTTTATTCAGTTTACAATATAAAGGGCTATTTTCCCCCTCCTCCTATTCTTGGCGAGTTTCCTAGTACAAACCCTGGAAATAGAAGCACCCAACTGTACATGCAATGCATGAAGCTGGCGCGGCAGCATTCAGCATTGCAGGCACATACCCTAGACAGCTTTCAAAGTACCCACAGCCAACGGCAGCCAAACAGCACTTTACAGCCAGGCGCGGAAAAGATATTAGCTTTTTTTTTTTTATACTCTAGTAAATTTGCTTTTTACATCTATTTCTTTTCAGAAGGGCTTGTTATTGAGCTTACTGTCCACAAATTCCATTGATCTCAGGCTGTGACTCAATCCATATGCTCACGCTTTGACACCAGCACAGCAAGCGAGCGATACAAATCCTGTTCAGGCTACAAACTTATTGATTTTATAGATTTCCCCCAAAGTTGTGATAATGATATATCATTGTTAAATTTGGTAGAACAAACTGCTTTCCCAATCTGTCAATGCGAGCATGAAAACCAATTCACAGTCTTGTTTAGAAGGCTTTCCCATCCGAAGAATAAGTACAGCCAGAGGAAGGAGATCACCGATACCCAGCCACTGGCACCAGCTTGATGTATGATACCTTCCTCACTGCCCTTTTCTGACTTGTATTTACTGGCTACAATTATCCTCAGTGATTCCTCCCCAGGATGCGCAGTACTAATTATTAACAATTGGAAGCATGCTGCTTGGGTGACCTACATCAGTAGGTTTTAAAAGACAATTTTGGTCATCTTAATATGCTATTCAGATCAGTTGGATACATTCGGATCCTGGGATTATTGACTTTAATAGGTCAGGGTTGTTTGTTTTGTTTTTTTTGTTTTCCTGTTGTTGCTCCTTCTCCCCCACATTCAGTAGGCAAGACAGCTATTTCCAGCAGGGGGCAGCCAACCGACATTTCCTTTTGAGAGGCCCATTCCTGTGGTTGGGTGACTCCACTTGCCTCAACTCTCGGCTCATTTCCTACAGTGACTGGCTCGATCTTGGAGTTCTAAGAGCCCGGGTGGATTCCATTAGCGTCACTCCTTTCTAGGATATTTGGGACTCTGTTTCTCAAAATTATCTCCCCAAGTGTCCATCAATCCAAATGCCCACCTTCCCTCCTTCTGACTCACCTTCTGCCTGTGCATTCAGATTCTTTTTAGTATGGAAATGTCTGCCTAACTCATTTCAACATGCTGTTAACTTCTATTCCCACTTCCTGAACAATGGACTATGTTCTCAACCACTACAGTGTTATTTCCTTGGGTCATGATGATTGCGATTATTTGTAATGCTTTCCAAAGTGTCCGTTTCCTGCTATTTCTAAAATTTTAGTCTTTCTGAAGTCCCTGGTAAAGCCTCATTTCTCTCCCTTGTCTCACCATCTGCCTTTAGCTGCTTTTTACTTCCTTACTCAGAGATTCATACTGACTCCTCTCACACACTTACCCTTTAGCCCTTTTGCAAAACAGCTTAACAAAACGATGGGCAACTATGCCAGAGTCTCATTTACTCATATAAAATCCAGGTATCTCTCTGAGATTCCTTCAGTGCCTTCTAAGAGCATGTTCTGTTCCTCTGCACGCCCTAAAAGACACAACTACTTCTCATTTGAGGATATAGTGTGGACCCCAATCTTGCTTGACTCAAGCTTGAGGCTGTTGAAAATGTGGTCTTGTCACATCGTATGACTCAGCTAAAATTCAAACTATTTGCATCTCCACAGTTTCACTCCCCCTCATGTACCTGCTCAATGCCAATGTGGCTTGAAATCTAGGTTTCTTACAGCCTTACGTTCCATAGAAATGGGCCTTAATGAATGGTGTCCATGATCAAATGAGATCAGTCGTGCTGGCACAATACGGCCATGGACAGACCCACTTGGCCTTCCCACCTAAGGACCATCCAGGCCTGATCTGGCGTATCTTCTTGAATACTAATAATAATTTACATCTTTATAGTGCTTTAATGTTGGCAATGGATTTTAATACAACTTTTTCACAACTTGTGAGAAAGCTTAAAGAGGTATTACCATTCCCATTTTATAGATGAAGACATTGAGGCCAAAACTTACTGTAGGTCACTGAGTTAGGAAGCAGCATGTTTGCTCCTCAAACCTAGGTCTTCCAGGCTCCAAATCCAGTGATCTTCCCAGCAGAGCAGATTTCCTCTATATCTTACTCATTTAAACAATAACCTGCATAAAATCTTTGTATTCCAGGTGTTATACTTCCTTAATCCAGCAAAGCTATTGAAAAATGATATTACTGGCATCTTTCAGCTATTTCCATTAGCTGGTGTTTGGTGGCAGCAATTGATTTTTTGACTCCTCCTGCTAGGAAAAAAGTAAATAGAGCAGGTTGGTGGGGTGGGGGTCAAAAGAATCATAATTATGGAAATGACTCCAGTTCCTTCTGTATTTTGCAGGTAGGAAGTGGGGTGAGCTGGGAGGGAGTCATAATCCTGCAGAAAAAATAGCCCCTTACAAACTTATGCACATTATCTTTTCAAAGATCACTCAGATGAGAGATTTGAAACTTGAAGATAATTCAGACACAGACCAAACATCCAAGATTGTTTACAGTCATAGATCCAGCTTGGAATTCCCACAGACCTTGCATGAGAGTTTCCAGAAAGTGCCAGAATAAGAAAAATCCAGCCAGGAGATCAACAATTAAATAGGCTCTTCTCCTTAATACACCCATCACAACTTCCAAAGGGTTTTCTGGGGTCATTCAGACTCAGGCTCCCACTTTGAAAGGGCAGGCAGAAAGTTACACCTTTCTGAGACAGGAGGGCTGCAATTAAAATTTTATGATGAATAAGGTCCCTCCCTCCTCCAGAATCTTACTCGGAACACACACAAGCACGCAGACCAAATCACCCTCCTGTTCATAATTGCACTGGTCCAAGTGTGCAGAGCCTTCACACAGAATGATGGCTTCCCCTGTCTCCTGCATTTGTTCGGCTCCTTTGGGAGGAGCAATTTACAGAAAGCATTATTGATTTTTGCCATAATAGGTACAGAGATGCCTCACCGTCCCTACTCAGCCGGCTCGCTCTCCCCATCACAACTGTCAGGCCAGTTTGTGAAGCCCCGTCATTATTTTTTTTCAAGTAAATCCATCACAAGGTTGGGGTGGGGGAAGGTGAAGGAAGTGATGAAAATAAAATTATTTTCACCTTGCCATACGAAAGAATGTTCATGTCCTTCTTGGGAAATAAGCGTAAGCACGATAAACCAGCAGAAAAAAAGGGAAGGGAAAACCAGATGAAACACAAGGAGATATAGTTAGAACCTATTTGAAATATTTTTAATGCAGTTATACCTGGGCTCCAGTTCACTGTCATTCTTCCCCAGGAGGCCAAAGCCTATGCAGGCATTGTTGTTAGGATGGAATAAAGGAATAGTGGATATGCATTTGCTTGCTTGCTTGTTTGTTCATATGTGTGCCTCACTGGGTAGAATCTACTCTGATACTCCTTTCTGAGTAGACCACCAGCCTTCAGCAGAGATTACCAGCCTCCATTCCATGCCATTCCTTTGTGCCTAAAGTTTTCCTGATTCTCCTGCCTCCCACCTTAGCCCTCAAGGGTCACCAGAGGCTGAGGCCCCCACCCATTTGGCTCCTGATCAGCATGTGAATGTAAATGCTCCTTACTTCAAATGAGAAAGGGCCTCTTAGAAATCACACGGAAAACAAACCGAGGGGGAAATACCCTAAATGCGTTCTTGAGGTTCAAACAAGCCTTTTGCCCTTCATGCCCCGCCTTGACAGGTCATCGGTGCGCTGTCCCAGCAGGTCCCGAGGAAGGTCAGAGTCTATAGTCTATAGTCTATAGTCCTCCATTTGAGGGTTTGGGCCTACCCTCCGCCCCCAATTCCTAGACACGGCGTTGTTTGAGGCTCAGAAAATTTAAGCCAAGAATTGGCTCTGGATCTCATTCCCAGTTCCTCAGTTCATTAGCCATGAAAAATGATAGCCGCTTAAGATTTTTATGAGACTTTGTTCCAAAGGCGGACAACAGAAAACTGCACAATTACACAGCACTTTACATACAGCCTGCCCGTCTCTGGCTCAGACATAAGTAGCTCAAGAGCCATCAAACTTCAGAATGAAAAGTGGCCAGTTAGCTCTTGGTAAAAGGTGAGGATTTGGTGACATTTTGTTCCAAGTGGTATTTTCTGGAAAGGGCACGTATTTTGGTATAAATTCTACATCTAACATGTTATCCTTTCCCTATTACCCCCCTCCCCGCCCCCAATGTCTCCACCCTCCAGCTACAAGAACAGACCCCTAAAAGCACCTGCCCCTCCCTGCTTCCGTCCACGCTTGTCTTTGGCAGGAACATAGGCAAACCGACAAGTTGAGAGGGACCGAGGTCCCAGTGAAACCAGCAGACCTGGAGTTCATCTGGAAGCCAGCCTTTTGCGGCTAGCCCATGAAGTGAATCATGTTTACAAACAAAAGCTAGCCCTCCCGTCCCAGACCATATGGAAAACACACTGACATCAGGGTAAGGGGTGGGATGAGTCGTGTAAAACCTGTGATTCTGACTTAAGGCTGTGTTGGTTCTTTGTCATCCTTGACATCACATGCTCAACTACAGCATGGGGCTATAAACTGAATTTGAAAATCCTTGCATATCAAGAAGGAAAAACAAGAATCCTGGTGATTCTGAACTTTCACCTTTGAATGTATTTCATCAATCCCACTTGAACATGGGGTTTGAATAATGCTATTCAAGCTCTCCATATCTATCTCATTCATAGGCCATGAGGTTTCAACTTTAGGGCCCCTCACTTTCCGAGGCCCTGGGAAAGACTATGGTTAAAAAAAAAAAAAATTAAATGTTTTTGCAAAATTTGCCGAAGTATGTTAAGCAGTCAGTTAAGTAATCGCTTCTCACTTTGGCTCTGTTACACTTCCCCTCGCCTTTAGGTGGCACCAGGGTAGGCGCAGGCATTTTAGGATCTGGTTGGGTTACATCTAATTAGGTTTTCCAGAAATACAGTTATGTGTGGTTCACAGTCATGATCATGAACTTCTAAACTATTGCCAGCCGACCTGATGTAGGAAAGCAACCAGAAATACCCTGCTCCAAAATAGCAGCTGATGCTACTAGAACATAGATTCTTCCAAGTACACCAAGGCTGACTGGAAGATACCTTACTAAAGTCCTGTAGGAGCCAGACACTACTGGGCCAAAGGTATTACAGACACTATTTCCTTTAATTCTTAGAACGACAGATGTTTGCTGTTTCCTTCACTGCTGTTTCCCCAGTACATAAACAGTGCCTGGTACATGGTAGGTGTGTAATAAATATTTATGGAACTAATGAATAACCCATAGAATAATGGGCAAGAGCATTAAATTAAGACTCACAAAGAAGAAATACAATGGACCAATAATAATAATCAATGAAATGGAAAATAAGACAAAATATAACATTTTTCACCTAATACATCTGCAAAGTTTGGTTTGTTTCATATTTCAATGACAATCTCTAGTGTGAAAAAAAGTCCCAGACTCAGGCTGCAGGAGTATAAATTGGTACAGCATTTTTGGGTGACAATCTGGCAATATGTATCGATGAGCTTAAAATTACTCATTCTTTTTGACTAAGAACTTCAGTGTTTGTGAATTGACTCGGAATATCAGAGAATTACATCTAGATGTATGTACTAAGATTTTTATCTCAATACTACTTAAAAAAGTGAAAATTATATATAATCTGAATATCCATTTCAGTGGTTAAATGTTAAATGATAACATAAAATGTGGTACATTCATGTGATAAAATGTCATATAGCCGTTTAAAGTCATGCTTTTAAAACAGCATTTAATGACACAGGAAAATACACTCTAATGTTGAGTCAAATGAAACAAACTACATGACATGATCTCAGTTTTATAAAATTCTGTAATGCCTATAGGACTATATCTCTGCATTGAAAAAACTCTAGGACACTACACACAGAATGTAAATAAAAGTTACCTCTGTGTGATAATATTTTAGTTGATTTTGTTTTCTTTTGTACTTTTCAATTTTTTTCCAAATTTTCAACAATGATCCTTTTCTTTCAATAAAAATGTATTGATAATCTTTAATGTAAAACTTTTGAAAAAAATCATAGGAAATATAGTGTATAGGGTTCATTTTTATTTCAGTTGTTCCAAGAAGAAATAATTACTCTGTTGTCCTTCCCAGTTAATCTGTTTAACTTTCTCATAGGGAAAATAAAGGCACTGGGTTAATTCTTTGGTTGCAGCTTGACAGCCAAGGGACTGCATATGGCCCACAGACATGCTTTGTTAGGCCAAGTGGTATTTTTGGATTTGAATCTGAATGCTTTAGGGCAGATTCTACCCTTCCCACTTCACCACAATCCTCACTCCTCCATATTGTCTTAGGCCATCTTGCCTGGCCCCTTTATCAACCCTTGAATTTATAATTCTTGGATTTGCTGATCTCTAAAGTGTGTATCTATTTTAGTGAACTAAGATGTCTGCCTGTGATAAACAGAAGTCCTAACTGGCCTGTGAAGTGCCCATGTGCCTTCATCCTACTGACGCATCCACCTGGGCGCTATCTATGCCTCACCTGTACCTACTCTATTCAGTGGCTTCTGTTTAAGTCAGGGCCTCACAGGAATTGTAGAAAGGTTCTCCTGTGCTTTGTCAGCAGCATAGTAAACATAGCTTATGGTGGTTATCATTTCTTGAATGCCTAGAATGTGCCAGAAAGCATACTAAGTATTTACAAGCCCCATTAATCCTCTTAACAAGGCTAGAAAGTTATCATTCCCATTGTATAGATGATCAGACAAGTGCAAAAAGGTTAAAGAATTTCAATCAACAAATATTTACTGAGCACCTAGTATGTGCCAGGCCACAGGCCATGGTCTACAGTGGCAGAGCCTAGATCTTTTTGCTGTACCACACATCTCTCTACCATAAAGGGTCCCCAAAAGAGTAGGTACTCCAGTTCAAGGGATAACTTAATAAACTATTACTCAATTTTATTCTAATTATAATTATTAAGTCTGGAGCAATATTAATTAAGAAGAATGACAGGGGAATCAGAGTAAGGGATAAGTGCAGGACATTCAATCCCTTTTGTACAACAGGGCCAAAACAAAGAAGCATCATCTTTCTTTTTATTTATTTCCTTCTTTTTCTCGTTGTTAACCATACAAGACTGAAGGAACTGAAAAAGGGAATTAAATTATCAGAGAGGGCAATTTTACCACTAATACAAAAGAGAAAATATTCAATGAAAATAAGATACCCTAGAAATCACAAAGATAATGGGCTAATCAGGTATCAAGTCTGCCTGTATAAAAGTATCTGAGTACACTGGCACAAAGCAGGCATCCCCAAGGCAGAAATACTAATAGGCAGCCTTGTGTTTCACTCTGGACCACGGCTTCCTTTCAAGCTACACCTGGGCAAGGTATTCCCACTGTTCCTTCTAGGGCTTTATTTCCTTAGTGGTTCCGAAGATACATGCAAGGAGGCACTCCTTTGTTCCCCTGCTCTAGACCCGGCCCTTACGAGAATAGTATCTCAGTTCTGGAAACTGTGTATGACCAAGTGAAATTATTCTTAGTCAGTGTAAACAGTGGCACTGATAAATTACCCAATTTTGGTGGCTCATTTATTCATTTGGTCATTCAATAAATATCAAGCACTTTTTATATGCTTAGAGCTTAACCAGGTACTGGGCTGATAGCTGTTAACAGAATGTACAAGAGCCATGCCCTCATGGAACTTACAGGCTAGTGTAGCAACAGACAATAAACAAGAATTTTCATTCCAGATAGAGATGATTCAAAGAAACAAAGAAGGGTGATGTGAGACTCAGCTGGTAGAAAAAGCCTTGGAGAATTTCTCATTTGGGGTTATGAAAAATGTAAAGTAAATTAAGCAAATTCCAACCATTGGAGTTCAATTTCAAGCTCCTGGGACACCAATGCTATATCCCTAAAATTAACCTTGACTTTATGAACCAAGAAATCCTCTTATCCTGCCTATGACTCTCTCAGCAGCAAAATTAAACTTCTTTCAAGTGCAGAAGTTCTTTTCTCTCATCTCCCATTCAGAGAAAATAGTTCAAAGTGTAGTAGTCAGAGTACTACATGAAATACAATGGCATGAAAATTAGATATGCCCAGATCCCCAGAAAAGAGTATTTTTTCCTAAGGAAGAACTAAATTGTAAAGGTAAGCTATATGGCAAGAAGATTCTGAATGGGAATATAAACCATGACACATTTAATGAAATTGCCTCCAATAATCTGGATAAGAAAGGCTCACGAGGATGACTTACAACATTTCTGTGCAAACTGGATCTAACACAAAGATATTCTAAGTCTCTCTGGAAACGGTACATTTTGCCTTTTTTTTTTTTTTTCTTTTCTTTTAAGACTCTATTTAAATAAAATGAAAGAATGGAACCTGATATGACGAGAACTAAACATTTCCCATCTATTTCCAAACAGGATGGTTGAGTTGGATGGTCAATTCCAAAATCTTCCCTTCCATTTCCAACTGTCTCAGTATTGAACTTGATATTCACATGGCTTCCTGACACTTGTGTGACCTTAAAGCTAAATGCTGAGGGCAAGTAACGTGGTGCAAGCGTTATCCCTTCCCTTGATGGTTAAGTACTTGTCCTCCACTTTACCAAAGTAGCTCAATTTTGCTTCAGACTGATAACATCCACTATGAGAAACACAGCCCCACTGGCCACAGAATTATCTTTCACTGTTAATTCCGTGAACAATTTGCAAATGGTTTAGACTTGGGGAATAAGGAGGAACTGAATTTCTGTTTTATGTGTAGGGAGTGTACTAGAGACCTAGGGAAGTATGACAGAAATAAACAAATTAAAGTATTCAGAAGCAGGGTTCTATAGCTACAATGGTATACTCACCAGTGCTGTTTAAAAATTATAAATGAGAATATAAATGTCTAACCATAAATATTAAATTATGCCATAAAATATAATGCTACTCAGCCATTAAAAATTGTTATTGAAGATTATTGCTTAAAGAAAAATGTTCAAGTTGTGTTGCTGAAAAGAGAATACCGATTATAAAACAACACAGATAGTAGGATTCCAAACAAATATAGAATTAGAAAAAAGATGGGAAGGATATACACCAAGATATTTACAGTGGTAATTCCATGAAAATAGATCTGGGAAAATCTTTATTTTCTTCTTTTCACTTATATCACGTTTGTAATTTTAAAAAGTCTGTATCTCCCATGTGTGATTTAAATAGATTATAGACCCAGTTATTAATCCAATGAGCTATGTATGTAACCCATGAAAGTTTCTTCAAATGTAAGAAAAACTAGGATGAAGGTCCCTCCAACTCTAAGGACCTATGCTTCGAAGGGAAAGATGCCATAGGGCAGAGGGAAGGTCAAGGAAGATGGCAGAACCCAAGAACACCCTGATGGTGTAGGTATTAAAAACAGCAACCAATACTGGTACCAATGAGGGGAGGGGAGTAATAAAATGTAGACAGCCTACCTCTGCCATTTACAATATCTGCCTGGCCCTTGTAGGAATTTGTTTGCCACCCTTTTGAAAAACACACTAATTGCCTGCTTTTAGGGGAGAACTTTAGGGGATTATGGAAGCCACATTCTGTTTAGCGAACTTGGAGAGAAACTAGCCTTAAATTCCTCTAGCAACTTCCTGGATTTTGGTCCAAGAGTTTGTTATTGCTAATTAAAGATCTGGCAGTAGCCTTTCAGCTTTAGACAGTAGCCAGGACTGGAAGGCAAGTTGAATAAGAAGAATCCTTAAAGCACAACTCCAGAAATCTCTAACAACCTGCAATCATTCTATGTACCAATGCCCCCAGCCCACCTCAGCCCCAGTGTTTCCCCTTTGGGAATGCCTCATTCAAATATTTTCTTGCCTTGGCTTTCTCCTTCCAGAATCACTCATACCATAAAAATAAAGCAAGATAACACCAAGAATTTTAAACACTTCAGTCTGTAATGGGATTACAGCATCTGTAAGGTGTGAAAAATGATTTCATTGTTTCCTATAAACCTGATCCTTCCTCACCAGAAAGGGCCTCAGTCAAGACATAGGGAACAACTTTTGAAACAGCATGTATTAAATCTGACAAACATCTGGTCAATCAAATTTACAGCAAAACAAAGGGTCTAATAAAGGTTTATTTCTTCTTGAAGAACAAATTTAAAGATTTTTAAAAGGCTTTTTATATATATTAAAAAAAGAGCTAGATCTGCATTTCTTGGCCCAGCCTGATTTCAAATGTTCTGTGCTTTACCAAACACTGGCCACAAAGGGTTTTGTTTCCTCGAGGCAGCAGCAAGGGAGATAGGGTGCTCAAACTCACATGCCAACAGCTCTCCTGCATCATGCTGCCAAAGGAAAAGCACTTAGGATGGCCCAGGAGGTGATAAATTTGGAGCCAACAGTGCCCATGATTGGGCGAAGGCCAAGGTGGTCACAGGAAGCCTCAAGAAGGCAGGAGTCTTCCTCCTATCAGCACTGTTTTTCTGTGTGTGTGTGTGTGTGTGTGTGTGTGTGTGTGTGTGTGTGTGTGTGTGTGTTGGAATGGAGAAGCATCCAGGAGATATGTCCAACCCCTACCCCCTACTCTAATTCTGTCAAATCAGCAACTGCCCTGGGAACATAGCTAAGGACATGGTTAAGTTACTTGGAATTAGGGATCTGTAGTGCTGCTGAGTATGAAACTGGAGCTTCCCCTTCAACCCATGAGTGATTCAGTTTACAGATTAGGATATCGTCTCAGACTCCAAACCTTTATGCCAGCCTGACGTGCACTTGCATCACATGGCCAACAACGAACTCTGTAGTAACATCAGCTATAATATAATGGGAGTCATATTTTGAAAATATTAAACTATTTAATTTTTTACCTTAAATGGATTCTGCTCACTGTCATTAAATAAATGAGTTTAATTGTTTCAAAGGAAGGGTGGATAGATAAAAAGCTCATTTTGACAAAGCCAAGCCTGCAAGCACGCAAATCTATTAGCCATGGAGCAGGGTAAATGTAGGAGAAGAGAAAGTGAAAACAGATCTAATTCAAGTGTCCTAATTGCCCCTTTGGGGTCAAAACTCCAGAGAAGGACTAGAAGCAAGTGGTGACAGAAACCTTCATATAAGTGGGGTGTTCCTTCAAATGTACATGGGGTGTTCCTTCCAATCAGAAGGGGGTTGCTTTTGATTCTCAGGGTAAAAGTCAGGCAAATTGCTAGTTTCCTGAGGTAGTACCTACTTTAGGCATAGCACCAAAAGAGCATGTTCCTGCCAAAGGACTGTTTGGAAATTGGTGAAGAAGGTATCTAAAAGGATGGACTGGAAAGGGTTTTTCAACCTCAGAACTACTGAAATTTGGGACCAGATAATTCTTTGTTGTGAGGGCTGGGAGGACTGTGCATCACAGGATGTTTAGCAGCATCCTTGGTTTCTACCCCCTAGATGCCAGTAGCAATCCATCACCCAATTGGGACAACCAAAAAATGTATCCAGACATTGCCAATGTCCCCTAGCAGGGAGGCAAAATCACTTCCTGTTGAGAACCACAGAACCAGAGGAAGCACCCTAGTTCTCAGAGCCTGTTCCAGAATATAGGCAATCAAGGGGCACCCAATGCCTCCAGAGGGGCAGATGTAGAATTGGTGAGAGAACTGGTGTACCAGAAGACTCCACACATGGAGGGAACCAGAGGCAATGGCCAGACCAACACAGAGCCTGAAAAGACAAGCTAGAATCAGTGTCCTCAGTGGACACCAGCACTGAATGCCAGAGGCCTGCCAATGCTGTCAAGGCCAAAGAGGGGATCCAAGGAGAGAATACATAATGGGGTCCACTCTCTGTCAGCTGTCATTGAGAAGACATATTCTTTCCCTGGACCCAGATGTATGGGTGGGATTAGATGTTTCAAGAAGAGAGAAACAACCCTCCCTGAAAGGGAGTTTGGGTCTTTCATTAACCCAATACTTATCCTAAACTAAATGAATCTAACACAGAGACCATTTTAAATTAGAAGAGCTGCAGTTACCTTTAGCTAACACGTTTCTGTTTTTCTTCTACCACAAAAGGCTTTGGTGACTTAAGAATAAGATGACAGCACTTATTGTCAGAGTTGTAGCAAAAGCCCAGGACCCTCTGTGCTTTATTCCAGATTTTCTTCTCTTCCCATGTAGCTTCTACAGCTTCCCTGGCTCTGTCTTCAGTTGGTGGCTCTACTCTTCACCTTCAACCTCAACAATTGCTTTTCTGTCTCTTCCAGCCTTAGATCTTGCTGTTTCCCAAAGGGTTCTGGCTATTTCTGGTGTGGACAACCCCAGGACTCACTGTTTGCCTGGTATTCCAGTTGAACCAGCCCCTTGATGGTCAGGGAACAGCCCCTTGCTGTTAACTATTCTGGACTCATAGGAGAAAAGCTAACAGGTAACTATTTTATATCTGCACTATCCAATACAATAGCCACTAGCCATATGTGGCAATTTGAATTTAAATTAATGGGCAGTGGATGTGGCTCAAGTGGTTGAGAGCCTGCTTCCCATGTACAAGGTCCCAGGTTTAATCCCTGGTACCTCCCAAACACAAAACAAAACAAACAAACAAACAAAAACCAACTCTCATTGGGGAGCAGATGTAGCTCAGTGGTTGAGCACCTGCTTCCCATGTATGAGGTCCTTGGTTCAATCCCTGATACCTTCTTAAAAAAAAAAAAAAAAAATTAGATACACTTAGAAATGCAGCTTCTAAGTCATACTAGTCACATTTCAAGTGCTTAATAACCACATGTAACTAAAGGCTAATATATTAGCTCAGATATGGAACATTCCATCTTTGCAGGACGTTCTACTGGACAGTGTGGTCTTACAGCAAATGGTAGCTGAAATAAAGAGAAAACATAATCTGTTGTGTTCCATAACCCAGACTCCTACAGAGCCCTGTGATTGATTGGCAGCTGTATCATCTAGTTAATGGGTCTTTTCTTTTTGCCTTTTATATTCAGCTAGAGCTAAAATAGCCAAAAAGATGACTTAGGAATCTGTAGATCTTTCCTACTGTTTGTGACAATTTTTCCTCTGTATCAAACAAGAGCCCCAAATCTCCCCTTGAAAGTCACATTGGTAATACTCACCCATGCTCATACACACATACATACTTTACCTTCATGCTAAGAATAACTAACATTCAACCTCCCCACCACACACATTCATAGAGTGGTAACAGTACTTAATTCTCGAAACCATGTAAACCACATGCACCAGAGGCTGTTGGTGCCTCCCGCATATCCCTTCAGACCACCCTGGAGATAACCTGCAGATGTTCCCATCTGCCTTGCCTTTCTGCATCTCTCTAGCTGAGGGAGTGTGATTGGCAGAGCAGAAGACAGACCTGAAGTGCCAATTAACACCCAACAATGACCCTCAGCCAAGAAATCATAGGGGTTGTGGATAAATTCTCCAGCTCTCTTGTCCCTCAATAGGACTATTCTGAAGGATGTTCTGTGAAGTCTCAGAAAGGGTCCCCAACAGGAAGAAACTCCAGTTGCCCACATTGCTAACCTACTCATTTTCACATCTCTTGTTGGCTACTGTCTCATCTCCATCTCCCTCCCTGAAGCCTTTACAGCCCACCTGGGACCACCGCCCAGGAAAACTACTTGCATCAAATCTTTGTCCAGGTCTTCTTTTAGGGAAACCCAAACTAAGACACCATAAAAGACTTAGCAACCTCCTCCCTCTCCCTCAATCTCTTTTTTTTTTAAAAAGATTTATTTATTTATTTATTTATCCCCCCCTTGCTGCTTGTGTTTTACTGTGTCCATTCACTGTGTGTTTCTTCCGTGTCTGCTTATCTCCCCCTCGTTGTGAGGTCCTGCTGCATCAGCCCACCACGCCGCGCGGGCCGGCCCGCTCTCACAAGGAGGCCCCGGGAAGCGAACCCGGGGCCTCCTGCGTGGTAAACGGGGGCTCTATCGATTGAGCCACACCCGCTTCCTGCTGTGAGGTCTTGCTGCATCAGCTTACCGCGCCGCGCAGGCCGGCCAGCCTGCCCTCACAAGGAGGCCCCGGGAGGTGAACCCGGGGCCTCCCATATGGTAAACGGGAGCTCCATCCATTGAGCCACACCCGCTTCCCTCCCTCAATCTTGACACATACAAAGGACAGAAACTAAAACTTTTACACACTTTTTAAAGTTTCCAATGCCTTCTGGACCCAAAACCTGAGGATATTCTCCTTTCCCATAGGCACTGTTGGATCCTTCCTTTCAAGAGACAATAAATATAGAAGTGTTTCCATGATACAATCTACAGGCTGCCTTGACCATATGTCCTACCTAGCCCCTTTCAGAATAACCGGAGAAATACAAATAGGGTAACTTCAAAAGACAAAGTAGACGAATCAGTGTCTATATAGAGAAGGCTGATTCTTCTGCATGGTTAACACCAAAGGCTGCCACAGAAAGAATTGCTATTTTTCTGACTCTTCACAATGAACATGTTGAAAAACGTGATGACTATTTGAAGCATCCTTACTTGATGATAAATGCAGAGGAGAGAATCCTCAGAATGGAAATGAGAAGAGAAGTTAACTTTGGCTATAGTGAATAATTTCATCCATGCTTTTGTTAGGATCAAATCCCATTACAACAAAAATTATTCCACCATTAATTCATGTATAATACCCTGCTGCCCACCCCCCCAAAAACCAACAACTGAATCTCACTGGACAGTTTGCCTTTGTCACATAAAAATATAGTGCAGCAAACATAAGGAATCAAACAGTTCCTTCTACAGTTCATGGAAGCTGAAGAGAGTGGGTAAGTACTGGGAGCCATGCAAATTCCATATGGTTCTCGTCTATCTCTGAAAGCTGGCGTCAGGGCCTTAATTGTACTCTCCCCAAGGGCCCACTCCATGCAGAACTGAAAGGAACTTAAGCCTCATTCATGCTAATGAGGCTCTTTATTGCTCCAACAAGAACAACTCTAAAGCTTGATGTTTCTGGCCATTAAAAAAAAAAAAAAATAGAGATACCAAGTGTCAGTTAGTATGGCACTCAAGGACAGTCTCCACAATGACCACTTTTGCCCCAAAGGAGCAAAGAAGGCCGAAGAATTCCAAGGAACAAGACACAGAGCTTCAAGCTCTATGCAAGACTCAAACGAGGCCCCAGACGCTCTCCATAGATGTCGCTGTAGTCCTGTCCGGGGCTTAGAGCAACTTTCCATATCTTTGAAAGGAGAGGCAGCCAGGGAAGAAGAGTGAACACTTGAAAATTAATGATGTCAGTCTGTCTTCATATTTCAAGCTAATTTGAAAGGGCTTTAATTTTCTTAAAGGATAAAAAAAGGTTTCTTTGCTAGATTAAACTTGCGATTGTCATTCATATATTGTTTATAAGGTATTCATCTCTTTGCTCGGTATTTTTTTGTTTTTGATTTTGTATACTAGTTAGCAGTGAAGACTTGTCTGCGTGTATCAGAAGGAATAAAGAGAGAAACGTCCTTAACTGTCAGTTTTAATAAGAGGAGTCAACATGCCTCTATTCAGGTTAAATATTGTCCTGTCACATTTCAATAGAGTCAACAGATTTTTTTAAAAAGAAAAGTCAAAAGCACTGTGTATGCAAAAAAAAAAA
>JAQZBX010027204.1:0-16475 GCA_029593785.1 Cabassous unicinctus
TTTTTTTTTTTTTTTTTTTTTTTTTTTAAGAGTTTCTTGTGTATCTGATATATAGGGGCAAACAGAAGCAAGAGGCTTTTGGTGTCGTCTTTGGAAGTTTGCTAAAATTTAGACCACTACCCTAGGAAAGTATCAAAAAAACCAGCTGGTTTTAAATTAATTTTAAATTAGAAATCTGAAATTAGAAAGGTTCTATTATTCATTTTCTCTAATTTACTGTGGACACATGTTTAGTGAGCCCCCATCAGGTGCCAGGAGTAATTTTGTGTTCAAGTGCAAACGTAAGATGTCCTTTGTATTCACAAGTCAATAGACTGACCTGGGATTAATAAAAACCACTGGGGTCAGGAGGGGTGAGAGGACACACACCAGGGGAAAACACAGGAAGGAAGGAAGGAAGATAGTCACTGAGGTAGGGAAAGCTGAGGTACCCACAAGACAGGTAGGGCTCTGACGATGCTAGGTATGAAATGTTTTGAGAAATAATCATGGCATGAAAGAGGCTGAATGAGAATTTTACCAAATAGTAAGAAAGATCTTCAAAGATGAGAGGATTTAAGGTACTTTGGGCTAGTAGGAAATTGGGGCAAAAGAGAGGAAAGTAGATAAGAATGAGCAGGGAATTAAATGAGCTGGTTTGGTTATTGGATTTACAGTTTCAGTGGGACCAAATGGTGGATGATGATGAAAGCAAGAAAGATTGTGCAGGTGGCATGTGGTTAATATTTCTAGTGCCTGTAGTGTGCTAATAGAGGGGGCATGCCTATAGTTTTCATATTGGGGTTTCTGAAGGCCTAAGGATGGATGTGGGGGCACTGAGCAGAAAAGAAGATGGTAAAATAAACCACAGGAACCATGAGGAACTCCTTCCTAGGTCTTAAGCTCAAATGATTCTGACAGTTCATTGTGTGGACTATGTCACCATTAAAAGGCCTGAATTTTGTTTGTATTAGAAAATACTGAGTTCAAATTATTCCCACATTGTGTAAATCTCCTTTCTGGACCCAACCATTAGCAGGAAAAAAAAAATTCAGTATAGCATTTTGGAAAAGTTCTCTGGCTTCCTATATATGTCTTCTCATCTCTTCCTTCCATAAGAAATGAGTAAATAAAAGTATTGTTTCTATTAGTCTATCTACTGCCTACCTCCAGCAGTATAATTTTGGTTAAAGTAAGAATTATTTCTCTTCAAATAATAATTTTTCTTCAAATATGAGTATGCCGTGAAAAAAATGGAAGAATGTTTATTACTTGTCATCATAGGAAAAATAATTGGGGAAAAGTGGGTTACTTTTTGAAAGGGGCATTTGGATTCATTTAAAATGCAAATTTTATTTCTTAAGCTCCAGAATGTATTCAACTTTTTGTTTGATTTGGAATTTGTACTTTCTTCATTTGTTCTTTTGATTTCAAAGCAAAACAAAACTTTTGGGGTAGTTACAAATATATTTTTTTCTGGAAAATTAGTGTGTTTAAAAATATTTTTTTTCTGTGAAACTTTGAAAACTCCTGTGTACTTTGTGTTGATATCACTTAACAGTCATTGATTACTGGCATTTCCCTAAGTATAGATTTGAACAAAGAGAGTGAGGTAAGTCAAAAGGATATTGAAATTCATTTCTTTCCTACATATGACTCACAAAGAATGAAGAGTAAGAAAACGGTACTTGCTGCTACCTTATTCTGATGATTCATTTTAGAGAAAAGTGGGGGGAAAAAAACAGGAAGAAAATGAAGGCATATAGGAGGTATCTGCTTATGGCTTAATTTAGAGACATTGCAGGACTTGAGGGAGAGCAGTATGGAAGATTCACTTTAAGAGAAGAAGGGGGAAAAGGGACCAGACATGGAGCTGTGGCCCAGTTCTCAGCCCAAGTCCTTCCTGGGACGTCAGGAAAACATGAGTTAGAGAATTTTGAAACTGATAATGTTCATATAAAGTACATTATCTTGCTACAAAGTGGAAAAGATCTGTGAACTGCAAAGTAGCTTGTTTAAAGACTATTTTTCCAAACTTGTTTCAAGATTAGTCAGGGAGGGCTAACATTTTCTAGATAAAGCATTTTTACAGTATTGTTTCTTTCTGGCTGTTCTTTCTCCCCCAACATCCATTCTATTTTTGGACATTATCTGGAAGAAACTATCTTTTTGGACTAATGACCAGGTCTCTGCACCAGCGGCCTCATTTTTCCCAATTCTCTCCCAGACCCTTCCCCCTTCCAGGAGCATTTGCCACTTGACTCTATGATGACTTGGGAGTTGACAAAATAGAGACAAAGAGCACAGGTTCCCAACATACAACAAAGGTTTACTATCAAATACCCACCTCCCCTCTTTGGTTAAAATAGTCTTCAAAATATGTAGATACAGATATGGATTTTCTTTCTTGCACTCAAAGGATAACCAAAACAAACAAACAAAAAAAACCTAGAAAATTTTAAGCCTAACTATACTTTATAGTTTCTTTCAAACAATCTTTGCTTACTTTCTTCCTTATACTTAAAGATGATATGATATTAGGTCAAAACCCTAGATACAAAAAGTAAAAAGAGATAAATAAAATAAGAAATTCTCAGGGATTTTTCAAGGTCTTGTTTCCTTAGAGGGAATATATAATCCAAAAATGACAGCCACCTTTGGAGTAACCATATCCATCACCCAACAACATATTGGAAAAATAGAATTTAACTAGGGTAAGTAACCAAATCTGTAATTTACCCAGATTACTAAATTATGAGATCACCCAATTCTTAGGAAGGTGAAACTCTTAATAATGACATGGTACAAATATAGATTACACAACTCAGCAAGAACCAGTGTCAAGTAATGAAACAAATCCTTGGGAATCACCATGACAGAGAAGTTACTTAACTTCTCTCTCTATCTGCTTTTTTTCATTATAAAATAAGAAAATATTGTCTGCTATTTATTTCAGCATGCCTAAATGAAAGTGTTTTGTTGACACTATAAAGGGATGGAGACAACCTGATTGATTGGGAAAAAATTTAACTAGTGAGGTATATATAGAGATCCATGTGCAATTCTTTTTAAATTAGAATCCAGAAAAAAAGGAAAACAACAAGATATTGTCAAACGTGGAATGTAAGAGAAAAGGAGGTATAAAGAAGGATGGCAGAAGAACAGTATTATATAAGCTCTATTACTGGATGTTGACTGGGGAAAAAAACGCTTTAATATCAAAATCCTAATAATGGCAGGTATTTGAAGAATCAATAAAACTCTGAAACTCGAGGGTCTCGAAGTATTGGACTGAGAGTCAGAATGAAGATATATTTCTGAGGTTGAGCATTTGAGACCATACAAATTCTAGCTGAAAATCCAGACCTAAAGCTTAGGTTCCAGCTCTAAAGTGGGCAGTGGAGAGAATGCTGTTTGTAAATGTCTAAAAAGAAACCATTTTCTGAGGAAAAAAGTCCCTTTCACTTTAATAGCCTATAATTGTTTTCTTTGTTAGGGGCTAAATTTGTTTTAGAAACTTTCCATTGGGCTGTAGAAATGTCAAATCAATCATATACAAAAGAAAGCATTAAAATGTCTTAAGTAAGAAAGTAGAGAATGAAGAATTTCTATTTTCTAATATATGGCAATGTTTTAGGAGAAATTACTATTATTAAATATGATAGTGCATATAAAGGCTTACTGAGGAGTATGGATTTTAATAAGAAAAGATATGCTATGAATAAGACCTAAAGTATTATAGAATATATAATAAGAAATCTTCCCTCCTGGTCTTATATATTTATAATATTAAAGAGACATTGATACTGAAAAGCAGGGCTGGGCCTGCTCATCTTCATTGAGAATGTAAGTTGTTTTAAAGCCACTTTAAAAACCTGCTTAAGGTCTGCTTAAGTGTTTTTGCAAGCTTCAGCTCCTTTTCTTTTTTTTATTATTATTAAAGATTTATTTTATTTCTCTCCTCTCCCCCCCCCCGCCGTGGTTTTCGCTCACTGTCTGCTCTGTGTGTCTATTGGTTGTGTGCTCTCTGTGTCCGCTCGTCTTTTTTTTTTTTTTTAGGAGGCACCAGGAGCCGAACCTGGGACCCCTCCCATGTGGGAGGGAGAGGCCCAGTCACTTGAGCCACTTCTGCTCCCTGCTTGTTGTGCCTCTAATTATTTCCTTGTGTCTCTTTGTTGCATCATCTTGTTGAGTCAGGTTGCTGCACTACCCTGTAGCGTCAGCTCGCTGTCTTGCTCATCTTCTTTAGGAGGCACTGTGTAGTTTTATCTGTGAGTCCCTGCCTACCAAGGGGATGGGGACTCAACGTCCTACTGACATGACCCAATCAAAGCCCTAATCATAATTTAATCATGCCCAGGTACAGACCAGTTTACAAACATAATCCAATATCTATTTTTAGAATTCATAAACAATGCCAAACTGCCACAGCATCTTTCTGAGACGTAAATGTGCATAGAAGCACATTCCAAAAAACTTAGGTACTCTAAGAATGCCAGAATTTTGGCAGTGTCTGGAGATTCACTACTACATCCAGTTTCTGTTCACAATGATAGCCTGCATCATCAAAGCATCATCTTTATTTTCCTCCTGATCAGGTAGTCTACAGTTAACTCTCACGATCATATTACTCCTGCTTTTTCATATTACTCCTACTTTTTACTGCCCTCTCCTTTAGACCTCACCAGTAGTCTGTCCATCATGACTTACAGTCATGGATGTGGAGAAACATAAAGATGTCTTCTTTATGTGCAGGTAAATCTCTTCTACCATTAAATTTCTTTTGAATAAAGTAGACTTTGCCATTGCCTTATTAGCTGAGAGATCTATCCCACCAAATGCCAGTGGTGCCGATGGAGCTGATTTTATTAATTACCTCAACTAATTTAATGAGTCACTCATTTGTTAACACTCTTTTCTAGTGCATTGTTGAGTATATAATAGTTATACAATAAAGGTTTATTATATAAATGAATGATACCAAAAATATTATTCCGGGCTCATTTTTCTTAAGGATTATTTGTTATTTTTTCTACTGCTTATGTCATTTTATTCTTCAAAATAGTCATCAGTTTTATTGCTTTTTCTGGATACTGTTGTTCATTTTCTTCAAATTTCCATTAAAACACTTTTGATATGGTCAGCAAGGCTCTATCCAGATACACTTTCACTGTTCTCCATAACATGTTTGCTATTTTCCAGTGACCTCATGTTTTAAGTCATAATCCAAAGAAATCAAATTTTGTTCTTTTTATATATTTTCAAAAAATATTGTTTAACTTTTTATTTTGAAATACATTCAAATGTACAGGACAGTTACAAAAATAATGCAAACCCCATATAGAAAACTCTAACATATTCTTATTTCCCCCACCCCAGTTACCCAGATCCATCAATTTTTATTTTTTATCACATTTGCCAAATCATGCTATCTAGCTAGCTATCCATTTTCTGAACACTGAATGTAAGTTGTTGTTTCATTTTGCTGCAGTCTGCCAATGCATTATACAGGAAATATGTTGGCTTTTATAATGGGAATTTATTAGATTAAAGGCTTACAGTTCTCAGGCTGTGGAAAGTGTCCCAATCAAGGCATCATCAAGGGATGCTGTTTCACCAAGTTGCAGCCGTGGGCAATCAGGCACATGGCTAGTCTCTCCCTTCTTCTCTAGGCCTCACCTCTTTCAGCTTTGGCCTAAAGTGGCTTCCTCTCAACCTCTATCCATTGATTCCAGCTTCTGGGTTGTTCTCTGTCTCTGCTGTTTCATTCTGTGTGTCTCTGTGCTTTCAGTCCTCCTTTTATAAAGAACTACAGTAAGAGGATTAGGACTCACCCTGGGTCCTGCAATCTAATCAGAGGCCCTTAACTGAAGCAGTCTAATCAAATGTGATCTAAACAAAAGGTCCCTTAACTGACCTAACCAAAAGGTTCCACATACAATAGGCTTACATGCACAGGAATGAGTTAGCTTAAGAAAATAATTATCTAGGGTCCACAAAAGATTCAAATCAGCACAGTTATGTATACATTATACACAGGAATGCGTTAACTTAAGAAAAAAATTTTCTAGCGTCCACAAAAAATTCAAATCAGCACAGTTGTATATACATCATGCTCTTTGAACGCTTAATATTGCCATGTACATTTCCTAAGAACAAGGATACTCACGTAACCACTTTAAGTGTAGGTATCAAGTTCAAGAAATTTAACCTTCATATAAATCTTATATTCTATGTTCCAATTTTTTGTATGTCCCAATAAAGTCCCTTTGAACCTTTTCTTCTTGCTAAATCCCATCCATGATCATGTATTGTATTTAATTGTCATTGCCTCGTTTGTTCTTTGTTTTTCTTCTTTTTTTATTAATTGTGGGAACATGTATAAAATATGAACTTTCCCAAGCATACCATTAAATGGAATTAATCACATTCACAATATTGCAGTACCCTAACCACATACCATTAACAAAACTTTCCCATCTCCCCAAATAAAAACCCTACAGCCATTATGCATTGACTCCTCTTATGCCCTGCCTCCTGCCCTTGGCAACATTTACTCTGATTTCTGTCTCTATGACTTGCCTATTCTATGATTATATATAGATATATATATATATTTGTAGTTACAGTAAGGCTTAAATTTAACATCCTAAATCTATAACAATCTCATTTGCCGATACCAGCTTAACTTCAATAGTATAAAAAACCAGATACAAGATGGTGGAATAGGGAGTGGCAGGCTGCACTCATCCTCCAGAAGTGGCAGGAAGACAGGCAGGCTTGCTGGGAATAGCAGAAGCCATAGGGTCATAGAGCAATAAGAGCAGGCGACAAGCAAAGGAGTGCACAGCTGGGCACCAGGAGAACAGCAGGCTATGGGATGATTGGCATGGGCAGCTGGCATGGATGGGGCCTAGCCAGATGCTGGTGGCCTGAGAAGGAGGCCCATTTTTTTCTCTCTCTTCTAAGTACCCAGAAAGCAGTGGGTCCACAGAGCAATAGGTGGGTGCAGGTAGCTGGAGAGGAGGAACCTAGCTGGATGACAGTGGCCTGAGAGGGAGACCCATGGTTTTTTGTTTGTTTACTTTTTTTCTTTTAATTTTCTTTTTTTTCCCTTCCTTTTACTCTTTGTTGCTTTTTTCTTTATCTTTTTTCATTTTCTTTCCTCTTTTTTTTCCTTTTACTTTTTCAGTTAAACATGGGGACTTCTAAATATTTAGAATAAATGGAAACAAGTGTCAAAGAAGAGCCTTAACATAAAGCCAAACAAAAATAAAACCCTAGGCAAGAGAGAGAAACTGACCAACAGAGTACCCATCAAGATAAACAGATGCCTAGACATCAGCAAAAGATTACAAGTCATACTAAGAAACAGGAAGATATGGTCCAGTCAAAGGAACACACTAAAAAGCAGGAGGAAACACAGAATTTGGAATGAATCAAAGATGTCCATACAAATCCCCTAAATCAATTCAAGGAGATGAAGGATGGGATAAAGGATATGAAGAAGACACTGGGTGAGTATACAGAAGAAATTGTAAACATAAAAATAACAGATCTTATGGTAATAAAAGGCACAGTCAAAGAAATTAAAAATGCACTAGCAGATTTGAACAAGCAGAGGAAATAATTAGCAAATTAGAAGATAGGACATCTGAAATCACACAGATAGGTGAACAGATGGAGAAAAAAATGGAAGAAATTGAACAGGGACTCAGGGAATTGAATGACAGCACAAAATGCACAAACATGTATGTTATGGGTATCCTAGAGGGAGAAGGGAAAATGGGCAGAAGGAGTGTTTGAGGAAATAATGGCCAAAAATTTCACAAATCTTTTGAGGGATATAGATGTATATGTCCAGGAAGTGCAGCATACACCAAACAGAATAAATCCATACAGATCTACTCTAAGACATATACTAATCAGATTGTCAAATGCCAAAGATAAATAGAGAATCCTGAAAGAAGCAAGAGAAAAGAGATCCATTACACATAAAGGATGCTCGACAAAATTGAGTGCTGATTTCTCATCAGAAACCATGGAGGCAAGAAGTCAATGTATGACATAATTAAGGTGTTGAAAGAGAAAAACTGCCAGCCAAGCATTCTGTATCCAGCAAAATTGTCCTTCAAAAATGAGGGAGAGAGTAAAACGTTTACAGATAAATGGAAATTGAGAGAATTTGTCAACAGGAGCCCTGTGCTTCAAAAAATACTAAAGGGAGTTGTACAGGTTGAAAGGAAAAGAAAGAGAAAGAGGTTTGGAGGAGAGTGTGGAAAGGAAGGTTATTAGTAAGGGTAACTAAAAGGGTTAAAAGAGAAACAAACAAACAAAAAGATATGACATACATAGGCCTAAAGATAAAATGGTTGAAGTAAGTACTGCCTTTACAGTAATAACATTGACTGTTAATGCATTAAACTCTCCAATTGAGACACAGATTGGCAGAATGGATTAAAAAAAAAAAAAAAAAAAAAAAAAAAAAAAAAAAAAAAAAAAAAAAAAAAAAAAAAAAAGATCCATCTATATGCTGTCTACAAGAGACTCACTTTAGACCCAAGGACACAAATAGGTTACAAGTGAATTGTTGGAAAAAGATATTCCATGCTTGCAGTAACCAAAAAAAGAAAAAAAAGGAAAAAGAAAAAAGCTGGAGTAGCTATACTAATAATGGACAAAATAGACTTTAAAAGCAAAACTGTTGTAAGAGACAATAAAAGGACACTATATATTAATAGAAGGGTTAATCTACCAAGAAAAAAGAACAATGATAAATATTTATGCACCAAACCAGGGTGCCCCAAAATACATGAGAAAAACACTGGCAAAATGGTGGTGGGGGGGGGTGAAATAGACGTCTTTACTATCATAGTGGGGGACTTCATTACAACACTCTAAGCAATAGAACATCTAGACAGGAATCAATCAAGAGATCTTGAAAAATACATTAAAGGAACTACACCTAACAGACATATACAGAACATTGCGCCCCGTAATAGCAGGATATACATTCCTATTGAGCACTCATGGATCATTCTCCAGGATAGATCACATGTTAGGTCATACAACAACACTCAGTGAATTTAGAAAGATTTGAAATTATACAAAGCACTTCTCTTACCACAGTGGAATGAAGCTGGAAATTAATAATGGGTAGAGAACTGGGAAGTTCACAAATACATGGAAGTTAAACAACACACTCTTAAACAATCAGTGGGACAAGGAGAAAATTACAAAAAGAAATCAGTAACTAAAGGTGAATGAAAATGAGAAAACAACATAACAAAATTAAGGGATGCAGCAAAGGCAGTAGTGTGAGGGAAATTTATAGACCTAAATGCCTACATTAAAAAAGGAAAAGGAGCTAAAATCAAAGACCTAACTGCACTTCTGGAGGAACTAGAAAAAGAACAGTAAACTAATCCCAAAGCAAGCACAATGAAAGAAATAACAAAGATTAGAGCAGAATTAAATGAAATTGAGAGTGAAAAATAGAATTAACAAAACCAAAAGCTGTTTTTTGAGAAGATTAATAAAGTTGACAAGCCCTTAGCTAGACTAACAAAGAAAAAAACAGGGAAGATGCAAATAAATAAATGAGAGAGGGGATATCACCACTGACCCCACAGAAATAAAAAGAATCATAAGAGGATAGTATGAAAAATTGTATGCCAACAAGTTGTACCACTTAGATGAAACAAACAAATTCTAGAAACACTCAAATAACCTGCATTGATGAAAGAAGAAACAGAAGACCTCAACAGGTCAATCACAAGTAATGAGATTGAAACAGTTATCAAAATCTTCCCAAAAAGAAAAGCTCAGGACTATATGGCATCACAGGTGAATTCTACCAATCATTCCAAAAAGAACTAATGTTAATCCTACTCAAACTGTTCCAAAAAATTTTGAAGAGAAGGGAACATTACCTAACTTATTCTATGAAGCCAACATCACCTTAACACCAAAGCCACATAAAAATGCTACAAGAAAAGGAAATTACAGAGCAATCTCTCTAATGAACTTAGATGAAGAAATCCTCAACAAAATACTTGGAAATTGAACATCATGCTCAATGGTGAAAGAATGGAGGCTTTCCCTCTAAGATTCGGAACAAGACAAGGATGCCCACTGTCACCACTGTTTATTCTACATGGTACTAAAATTTATAGCCAGAGTAATTAGGCAAGAAAAAGAAATAAAAAAAGACATCCAAATGAAAAGGAAGAAATAAAACTTTCACTGTTTGCAGGTGATATGATCCTATAGATAGAAAGTCCTGAAAAATCTACAGCAAAGCTACTAGAGCTAATACACGAGTTCAGCAAAGTGGCTGGATAGAAGATCAACAAGCAAAAATCAGTAGTGTATCTATACACTAGTAGTGAGCAATCTGAGAAGGAAATAAAGAAAAAAAAAATTCATTTACAATAGCACCTAGAAGAATCAAATATCTAGAATAAATTTAAGGATGTAAAGGACTGATATACAGAAAACTACACAACATTGCTAAAAGAAATCAAAGAAGATGTAAATAAATTGAAGGACATTCATGTTCATGGGTTGGATATCATTTAAGATGTCAGTTCTACCCCAGTTAACTTACAAATTCAACACAACCCCAATAAAAACTCCAACAGCCTTCTTTGCAGAAATGGAAAAGCCAATTATCAAATATATTTTGGAAGGGTAAGGGGCCCCGGATAGCCAAAAACATTTAAAAAAAAAAGAACAAAGTTGGAGGACTCACACTATCTGACTTTAAAGGATATTACAAAGGTACAGTGGTGAAAACTGTATGGTATTGGCACAAGGATAGACATATTGACTAATGTAACCAAACTGAGAGTTCAAAAATGACCTGCAAATCTACAGCCAACTGATATTTAACAATGCCACCAAGTCCACTCAACTGGGCAGAATAGTCCCTTTAAAAAATGATGCTGGGAAAATTGGATATCCATATCCAAAACAATGAAAGAGGATCCTTATCTCATACCCTGTATACAAATTAACTCAAGATGGATCAAAGGCCTAAATATAAAAGCCAGTACCATAAAACTCCTAGATGATAATGTAGGGAAGCATCTACAAGAGCTTGTGATAGGCAGTGGTTTCATAAACTTTACACCCAAAGCATGAGCAATTAAAGAAAAGATTGATAATTGGGACCTCCTCATAATTAAAAACTTTTGTGCTTCAAAGGAGTTTGTCAAGAAAGTAAAAAGGCAGCCTACTCAATGGGAGAAAATATTTGGAAGCCACATATCTGATAGGGGTCTAATATCCAGTATATATATATTTAAATCCTACAACTCAATAATAAAAAGACAATCCAATTTTTAAAAAGGGGAAAAGACTTGAACAGGCACTTTTCCAAAGAGGAAATACAAATGGCCAAAAAGCACATGCAAAAATGCTCAACATCACTAATTATTAGGAAATGCAAATTTAAAAAACCACAATGAGATACCATTTCACACCTACTAGACTGGCTGCTGTTAAAAAAAAAACAACAACAGAAAACTGTAAGTGTTGGAGAGGATGTGGAGAAATAGGAACACTCATTCATTGCTGGTGGGAATGTAGAATCGTGCAACCACTGTGGAGGACAGTTTGGCAGTTCCTCAGGAAGCTAAATATAGAATTGCCATATGATCCAATAATCCTGCTGCTAGATATATACCCAGAAGAATTGAGAGCAGGAACAAGAACAGATAAATGCACACCAGTGTTCATAGCGGCATTATTCACAATTGCCAAAAGATGGAAGCAACCCCAGTGTCTATTAACAGATGAATGGATAAACAAAATGTGATATATACATATGTTGGAATATTATTCAGCTGTAAGAAGGAATGAAGTCCTGATGCATGCAACAACATGGATGAACCTTGAGGACCTCATGTTGAATGAAATGAGCCAAATTCAAAAGGACAAATACTGCATGATCTCACTGACATGAATTAAATATCGTGAGCAGATTCATGGACATAGAGTCTGGAAGATAGGTTACCAGGAGATAGAATGGGAGTAGAGAACAGTGAGCTGATGCTTAATCTGTGCAGAATTTATAATTAGGTTGATTGTAATGGTTTGGAAATAGACGGGAGGTATGGTGGTGCAGCAATGTGAGTGTAATTAACAGCACTGAAATATCAATGTGAACGTGGTTTAAAGAAGTTTTGGTTGCTAGAAGGAAAGCTAGAGAATAAAGTGAACTCTAGGTGGCCAAGGATTGTCGTTAATAGTACATATATAAGAAAGTTCTTTCAGGAGCTATAACAAATGTATGTCATTAGTACAGAGTGTTGATAGTGGTGTGGTATGTGGGGACATCTGGACATTATAGGCAAGTCACACAGCTTCATGAAATCAACACCAACTTGTGGGCCATATTTGGGAATATATGTAAATCTATTTCCCCAATATAACATAGTTACTCATTTATAATTCCCCTAATCATGGTTCTTCTACTTCTTTAATTTAAACTATAATTTTCAATGTATTTGTTAAATATGTTTCTCAGGAACTTAAATATTCAGATTGTTCAGGCAGGTTGAGCCCTGAAACCCAGCAGAGTTGTGGCTGACACCTACCCTCCAGTTATTTGGGCCTGCCCTGGACAACTAACAAAACGGTAATGATGGACAAGTCCCATCCCCCAAACAAGGAGTATCTTCAACTGCAAGCAAAACAATTCCTTTCCTCTGCCCCATAGTATCATAATATCTAATATCTTGCCTCTTAGCCTGAAGCAGTCAGAGTGGACATCATCCCAAACTCCTCAAGACTGAGGAATGAACAAAAATAAGAGGGGAGTGTTACCACAGACCGAAGCAAATGTATTGTTATTCTAGTTATTATCTTGTGTTAATGGAGTAACATGTAACATGGATATAAAAAATAAAATAAAATAGTGTGCAAAGCCTACTATTTTCCTTCCACCTTTATGCAGTTCTTATCACCAATTACATGTTTATACATAATGAGTCCAAAACCATTGATTTGTCATTACATTTTATGCATTTGCCTTTTGGATCATGTAGAGAGTAAAAAGTAGAGTTACAAAGCAAAAATATAATAGTACTGGTACTTATATTTACTCATATCCTTACTTTCATGGAATAGCTTTATTTTTTCATGTGCTTTCAGTCCATTGCCTATTGTCCTTCCTTTCAACCTGCAGAATTCTCTTTAGCAGCTCTTGTAGGACTAGTCTATAGGTGATGAACTCCCTCAGCTTTTGTTTATCTGGGAATGTCTTAATTCCTCCTTCATTTTTGACAAAATTATTTTTTTTGTAATTAGAGAAGTTGTAGGTTTACAGAAAAGTCATGAAAAAAATACAGTGTTCCTATATACCCACCCCCCATTGTTGAAACTTTGCATTAGTATGGTACCTTTGTTAAAACTGATGAAAGAATATTAAAATATTAATATTAAAACTATAGTCCATACTTTACATTAGGTATATTTTCCCCATATATCACCCTATTATTAACACCTTAAATTAGTGTTGTACATTTGCTATATTTCATAAAAGAACATTATTATTTTTATACTATTAACCCCAGTCCATCCTCCATAACAGAGTTCACTGTGTTATACAATCCCATGTTTTATCTTGTAACTTTCACACTAGTAACATACAGGATGCAAAACTTCCCCTTTCAGCCATGTTCACATACATAATTGAGTCCTGTTAATTACACTCACAATAATGTGCTACCATCACCACCACCTATTCCCAAACCTTTACAATCAACCTAAATAGAAATTCTGTACAAATTAAGCATCAGCCACCAATTTATCCCCAGGCAACCTTTATTCTAGATTCTAACTCTATTGGTTAGCTTATTGTAATTAATTTATATCATTGAGGCCATACAATATTTGTTCTTTTGTGCCTGGCTTATTTCACTCAGCATAATGTCCTCAAGGTTCATCCATGTTGTCGCATGCATCAGGACTTCATTCCTTTTTAGAACTGAATAATATTCCATTATACATATATACCACATTTTATTTATCCATTCATCAGTTGATGGACACTTGAGTTGCTTCCATCTTTTGGTAATTGTGAATAATGCCACTATGAACATTGGTGTGCAAATATCTGTTCAAACCCCTGCTTTCAATTCTTCTGCATATATACCTGGTAGCTGAATTGCCAGATCATATGGTAATTCTAAATTTCCTGAGGAACTGCCAAACTGTCTTCCAGAGTGGCTGCACCATTTTACATTCCCACCAGCAATGAATGAGTGTTCCTATTTCTTCATATCCTCTCCAACATTTGTAGTTTTCTGTTTGTTTTGTTTTTTTTTACCAACAGCCAGTCTAGTAGGTGTGAAATGATAATACATTAAGGTTTTGATTTGCATTTCCCTAGTAGCTAGTGGTGTTGAGCATCTTTTCATGTGCTTTTTAGCCATTTGTATATCCTCTTTGGAGAATTGTCTGTTCAAGTCTTTTTCCCATTTTTTTAATTTGGGTTGTTTTGTCTTTTTATTGTTGAGTTGTAGGATTTATTCATGTATTCCAGATATTAAATACTTATGTGGTTTCCAAATAATTTCTCCAATTGAATAGGTTGTCTTTTCACTTTTGTGACAAAGTCTTTTGATGCACAAAAGTTTTTAATTTTGAGGAGGTCCCTTTTATCTATTTTTTCTTTTGTTGCTTATGCTCTGGTTGTCAAGTACAAGAAATCATTGCCCAACACAAGATCCCAAAGAAGCTTCCCTACATTTTCTTCTAGAAATTTTATAGTCCTTTATCTTTTACTTTGACTTTTCATCTATTTTGAGCTAATGTTTTTGTATGTTATGAGATAGGAGTTCTCTTTCATTCTTTTGAATATGGATATCCAATTCTCCCAGCAACATTTGTTGAAGAGATTACTGTTTCCCAATTGAGTGACAAAAAATCAGTTGTCCATAGATGTGAGGTCTATTTCTGAACTCTCAACTTGATTTCATTTGTCAATATGTCTATTCTTGTGCCAGTACCATGCTGTTTTGACCACTGTAGCTGTGTAATATGCTTTGGAGTCAGGAAGTGTGAGTCCTCCAACTTTGTTCTTTTTTAAGACTAACCTCCATTTATAAAATACATAATTACTTGCCTCATTGAAGAAAAAAATCAATATGACATGTCCTGAAGGTCACTGGAAAAATGCTTATATTTCATGACCCTTTGGGACTCTGTGACAGTTTGAACCTGCATGGACCACAGATGATCATGTTCTTAAAACTGTCTATTCCTGTATGTGTGAACCTACTGCAGGTGGGACCTTTTGATTAGGTCACTTCAGTTAAGGGCTTTTGATTAGGTTACTTCAATTAAAGAATGACCCAGGGTGGGTCTTAATCCTCTTACTGGAGTCCTTTTTAAATGGAATGAACACAGAGAAAAACACAGAAGCAGGGAGAGAAAGTTGGAAGCAAGAAGCTGAAGCAATGAGACCCAGAGAAAAGAGAGAGACCATCAGGCACTACCATGTGCCTTGCCATATGACCAAGAAGTCCAGGATCACCAGCAGCTGGTCTGGGGCTCCTTTAACTGGTCTATAAACTCCTTAAAAGCAAGGTGGCATATTCCACTTTTCCTGAGAAAGAAAGAAGGATCCTATGTGAGTGAGGAACCTCTCTCCACTTTGATGAGAAACAGGAGTGGGAGATAAGAGGAGAAGAGGATGAGGAGGGAAAAAGAGAAGGGGATAGAGGTAGAGGAGAAGAAGCAGTGTAGGAGAGGAAGGGAGGAAGAGGGTGAAGCGGAAAAGTGAAAGGAAGGATGACCAGGACAAGAAAAGGGATGAGGGACATGGAAGAGATATATTAAGCATGTGCTGTGGACTTGATGTTGTGCTATTGATTTATACCCATTATTTTGTATAATATGCCTAATAGCTCTATGATGTAGGCACTATTATTATCCCCATTATTCCAATGAGTAGAGTGAGGCTAAGAGAAGTTAATTTACTCAGTATTCCATAGATACTAAGGCTGGTGAAAGGCCCACATGCCTAATTCTTTCCTTATGGTGCCTCAGCAGAGTAAGATCAGATTAGCCAATGTTGCTTTTTTATTTTGCTTAAAGGGAATGGAAGAAACATAGAGGAGGAAAAGAAGAAAGCACACCTGGGTGGTGAAGGTGTAGCTTGGGTCCTGGGCACTGAAAGAGTTAAAGGGAGATAAAGAGGATAGGTGGTATGAGAAAGGAATGAGTTCTAGAATGTTAGAAGAGATTGTGACAAAATTTATGTGCTAGAAAAAGGGATTAAAACTAAATAAATTTATCTCAAAACAGACAAATATAAAGATATAGTTATAAGTAACTCCAAAGAGAGTGCTGCATTTCAGAAATTTCACTCAAGATGGCCCCATCTCCACAGAAATCATAGCAAAGTGTTGGGGTTTGAATCATATCTCCCACAAAAGAGATGTTCAAGTCCTAACTCCCTCACCTCACCCCCAGCCCAAGTCTTG